>JAUMHC010000066.1:604837-620101 GCA_032359785.1 Heteromormyrus szaboi | reverse complement strand
CCAAAATGGGGCCCCCCCCCCCCCCCCCCCCACACACACACCTTGGCAAGGTCTCCTCCTGCATGCTGGTCAAAGTTCCTCACCAACGTCCATAAGTCAGCCTTTTCCCTGAAGGGCCTGCAGCTCAAACTGGGCATAATCCTTCTCTTCATGTGAAAATGTTCTCTTTGACCTTGATATTACTTAAACATATGGTTCTGCTCCCACTGAAAGTCCCTTTCATGCACTTCTCTTTCGTTTAAAACAAGAATAGAATCATAAACTTTTCTCACATCTATTGGGTGGAGTGTTTCCATAGTAACTGATTTTGTAAGTGTTGGTATCGCCAGGGCACATTTAGAAAGAAGTACGATGGTACTCCTCTCAAACCCTGTAACTAACACTATTAAATATTTAATCTGCAATAGGTCATCTATAAATCCTCACCCGGAACAATATGGCAAGTTTTTTAGAAAGAAAATACTGCATTTCCTCAAAATATATATTCTGTGTGAACAAACACGGCTCTGCTCTGCTTGGGAGAAGCGTGTCTGTGCGGAGGATGAAAAGCGACTTTCTGGTGAAGCTGGCGTACTTTGCGAGGTCTCCTGTGCTTAAAGGTCTGCTCTGGTGAAGCTGGCGTACTTCGCGAGGTCTCTCGTGCTTAAAGGTCTGCTCTGGTGAAGCTGGTGTACTTCACGAGGTCTCCCGTGCTTAAAGGTCTGCTCAACTCAGGATCCTTGCTAAACTTGCTAAAAGTCCATTTGTTATTCTGTCCAACGCTTAATCCTTGTTCCTCCAGCTGTTGGTGCTGCTGAGAAATGTCTTATGCCTGTTTAGAAATTCAGAGTCTTCTAAACTTGTGGTGAATGTTCAGCTTTCACACTTTATAACATTCAAACCCGAATTTTATTCTGAGCCAGTTATGCACAAAGGTTGTAAAACACTCTAATTCCTACTGAGAGATGACTATTCTCTCCTGCAAAACCAGCTGGTAACATAATTATGTAAATCCATAAAAGTCTAAATTGGCCTTTATAACTCAATGCATGACCAACATAAAATATATTATTTCCCATTAACCGAAAATGAATTCTGCTTTCTCGCGAAAGCTAAGGAAATTCTCCCGATGTCTCTGTTTTCTCATTCATACAAATGGCCTCCTTGCCCGTTGTGTTTCCATCCCTATTTACAGTAAGTTGTTGATTTTGACTTATTCAGTTTGTCTCTTTTTTCCTTGTTTGTGATGGGATGCAAACACTGACACCATGTTCCAGGTGTCATTTTAAAGACGGCACTTTTAAAGCATGCTGTCAATACGATTTAGAAAAGCAGCATAGCAAATCTCACGGCAGTTATCCGGCGCCAGGCGGGTGCCTCCTGAGGAAATGGGCCCATGTCAGCACTTTGAAAATCTGGCTTACATGGAACGATCCCGTGAGAATGCAGCTCAAACACGCAGGGTGACGGCTCTGCTCCTCCTGTTCCTCCCGCCGCTCGGGTTGATTAGATCAGCTTCTGCAGCCCTGTTTTTTTTTGGCAGGGGAAGTGTACTGTTGATGTATGATTACTGTACATTGTTTCTCGTGCTTGATGAATAATCAATCACACGGAGGCTTCGTTATTTACAGCGACCGATGTGGCCGGCCAGGGTTATTCACTGCTCTTGGCTAACCTACGCTAAAAGACGTTAGCCTTCATTCAAGCGGCACCCAGTCAAGGTGGCTTCGTGCTCTTCCCTCTCAAGGTGTCCCCTCGTGAACGGGGGCTATTTCGAGCACGGCTGAAGGCCTTTGTTTGTTTCTCACTAATTATTATCCCAGAATAAGGTCTGAAGTAGAGTACTGAAATGGAAACGTTAGCCTGCAGTGAGCTGCGCACTCAGCAGGGTAAGTAAGCTGCCCCCAGGTGGCAGATTAGGGATGGCCGGCGTTGGCCAGCACCCAGAAGAGGTGGGTAATCGCGTCCCGTGACATTTTCGGGTGTTAAAGGCGGCAGGCGGAGGCCAGCATCGTGGTCACATGGGACGCCAAAGGCACAGAGGGCTCCGAACGTCTGGGTCTTTGTTTCACAGTTAAGTGCTCTGCTCAGGGGGGGTGCGTTCGGCCAGTTCTAATGAGCTGTCAGGGCAGAACTGATGGTTTAACGCCGGCAATTTCTTAATTAAATTCACAGCTGCATGTAAATTGCCAGTGCATAAAAAAGAAAAAAAAAAACACAGGCTAGTTTATTACAAATTGCCGAGGCAAGATCGGGCCAGTGATTGGCTGTCGTTACGGGACGTTGTCAGGCCCCGACGTTCAGGCACAGATGCTTGCGAGAAAAAATGTCGCCTGACTGCCATAAAATGTGATTTTGGAAAACAGAGACTGAGCATAGGGTTAATTCACAGCATACCTGCTTCAGCCAGTAGGAGCATCAGAGAGTCCAATGATTTAAGGGGATTTACATGGAAAGCTCCTGGAGTAATAAGCCAAGTATGTTAAGTTGCTTTCAGAAAACATACTTCTCTTTACATGGATTTCCATGTAGAATGTGCTAAAGTGTCGTGTCCCCTGACAGTAATTCACAACCCATGGGTCGTGACCCAAATTTGAGTCATGGCAAGTTCTGAAAGGCAGAGTAGGAAATTTTAGGTAATTTTAAAACCCACAAGCTCCTTTGCTGATCTACAATCAGATTTCCCAGCCCCAATTGTAGAATTAACCCATATAAACAGGTCTTTGGTCTGCAAATGCTTAGTGCAAAACACTCAACCAATCCAAGAAGCCAAACCACAGATGCTTAATTTAAAATTCACTGACACATCGAGTAAGATTTGTGCAATAGGCATTGATTGGCGTAAATTGCAGAGTGCACTGAAGCTTGATCATAGCGTTAATTTAAACCTATACTTGATATACGGTCACGACTAAGCTGTCATGGAAAAGATGCTGTGAAAAAAGGTTGAGAACCACTGTCCTATGAAACAACACAGTATCTGAGTCCCTGGTCTATGTCATAGGCTGCTGGCTGATTTTTTTTATGAATGCTTTTGCAGCATTTTGGGTTTGGTAGCGCGAGAGCTCATTCATGTCCTTGCTGAATGTGCCGGCTGTTGACGTGACCACCCCAGCAGGTCAGGCTGAGGGGTCGTCGTCTTGTAGCAAATTTGTCAACACAGAGGTGAATGTTGTTATACAGAGGCACGCAGTGGTTATTTTAATGGGTGTCTGGATGTAATCCAATGGCACTCGTGTTAAATGCGTAGATAGATCACCGGCACAGACCCTGGGAGCTGTGGGGCGCCAGGTCACCTCTAGTGCGCCCCCCTATCACCAAAGTTAATCTCCTAACCTTAACCCTATCACCACAGATTACAGGAGATTAACTGTTTACGATCTGGGCAACGTAGAATGGCCTTTCTGCTGTAGGTTTGGGAAGACGTGAAATGGGCAAATCGATTGGATCGAAAGGTAAATAAGGTGCAGAGGTGGACAGGGAGACCTTCTTAAGGGGGATATGGGTAGGGAGGGTTAGGGTTCATACCCTGATATGTTGTTGCAGTGTGCTGAGTGCTGAACTGTGCCTCCTCTTTGGTGTTTACATCTGACTGACCCCGGGATGAGAGCCCACGCACGTCTCCAAAACGCGAGAACCCATAATTCAACTTGTGGCACATGAAAGGGGATTTCCTCAAATGCAGGGGGGGCAGAGTGGGCTGATGAGAGGTTACAGCAAGTCAATGGACAGTGGATGGGGAAAGGTGCTTGTGTGTGTGTGTGTGTGTGTGTGTGTCTGTGTGTGAAACAAAGAGAGGGACTGCTGTCAGCATCACTGATTACAATTTGAGGAATACTCGCCTCCCTCCAGCACTCATTTTCACCCCATTGAAATGGGGGTGTCACACTTATCTGCAGGAGAAGTTCTCCTAGGCTGAGGTCCTGGAGGGTGCTCAGGAGTGGCCCCTGGTGAGAGGGGTCATGGGGCCCCAGTGGAAGTGATTTTGTCCTCAGCCTGGGAATTATGCAGGGTGGACTGGCTTATTTGTTTTGGTACCAACACTTAGCACAAGGCAGAACTGTGAGGTTCTGTTTACTGTCTGCATGTAGATAAGGGAGCCCAGCAAAGTGGCATGACCGGGACAGCGGAGCTCTTCAAACAACATTATCTTCATCGCGAGCCGTTTGACACGAGGACACGCGAGACGCCGAGTTCTGCAGCTTAATGCGGCTTTAAACTGCGGCCGTGGCTGCAAGTGGCTAGCAGGATTGCGGTAGCTTAGCCCTGCTAGCGCGCACTCCAGCAGAGACACATGTTACTGTCATGTCGGATGTATATAAAAGAAATGGAGATACAAATGAACAGCAGCCATATCAGCCCTATAACAAACATCCCAATAAAACTTGCAGCCGTAAATGACATTATGTCTTCAGATTCAAAAAGAATTAACTCATTTAGGCGTTTTTTTAACCATGTTATTCCTAAAGTGCTAACCGGACACAAGCTGATGCCAAACGGGCGTCCCTCTGTCAGACAATCTGGCTAGTCGAACAGGACCTAATCTTCATTAGTGAGAGAAGTCAATCATCTGAAACGCACTAATCTTATTGATATTTGGTAAAATATGTAATGCATTAATGTTTATTCGATTAATGAAGCGAAGCTAGCTAATTTACAACATTGGGAAATGCATTATGGGAACTGTGGTCTGAATTCACTGAGACCTTGAAAGCTGTAGGTTGTATCTAAAGATGTTTTTGTAAATTTGATTTAAGTATATGCAAACTTCAGCGACAGTGTTTTTAGTTCTTAATCCCAGCCTTTTCCCAGTTGAGTCTCCCAGTCCATGATTTGAGGGAGGTGTTGCTCTTTCACTCGGCAGAATGACCACAATCAGAGGGGGAACTGCACTAAAACATCTGAGGGCTCCTTCAAAATCACCGGGCTGATGGGCGCCTCCCAAGCATAGCGGCGTTTCGGTTAACGAAATGGAAATTCTCGTCTGAAGCACTACAATCAGTATTTGGGATTCTGGCTCGGGAAATGTTTAAGCTTAATGTTACCCTTATTTAAAACTGCTGTTATTATCAGGGGGCAGTGTAACCGTGCAGTGATCAGAATATTTTAGGGCTCTCCATAGCACCAGTCATTACTACGAATGCGTGTTTTTCATCAGCCACTCGACATTCCCACTCCCTGAATGTTTCTGTACTCCTTTGCAAAATATATTTACCAGAATCCCACTCTCTGGTCGCTGTGCGGATGCTGTGAGGTCGCTGTGCAGACACTGTGTGGTCATTCTACAGATGCCACGCGGTTGCTGTGAGGTCACCGGGCTGTCGCCATGGGATCGCTGTGCGGTTGTTGGGTCATTGCTATGGGGTCGCTGTGCAGTCACCATGAGGTTGCTGGGCAGTCCCCATGTGGTCATTGTGAAGGTCACTGGGTGGTTGCTATGAAGTCGCTGTGCAGTCACTGGGCAGTTACTGAAAGGTTGTTGGGCGGTCACTGGGAGGTTGCCTGGCTGTCGCAGTGGAGTGGCTAGATGGTTGCTGTGGGGTCGCTGGGCAGTTGCTGTGTGGTTGTTGTGAGGTCACTGTGAACTCACTGGGTGGTTGCCATGTGGTCGCTGTGAGGTCACCAGGCTGCCGCCATGGGATCACTGTGCAGTCGTTGGGTGGTCGCTATGGGGTCACTGGGTGGTTGCTGTGCAGTCACTGTGAGGTTGCCGGGTAGTTGCCACGTGGTCATTGTGAGGTCACTGGGTGGTTACTGATCGGTTGCCATGAGGTCACTGGGCAGTCGCAATGAGGTCACTGTGGTCAATGAGCGGTCGCTGTGTGGTTGCTGGGTGGTCGCTGGGTGGTTGCTGCGAGGTTGTATGGTCATTGGGCGGTCACTGTGTGTGTGTTTGGTGCTGAGCTGTAGCCGTGGAGTTTCCTAGCCTCTGACTTCCTTGCCATTCCTGATCCATCCATCTCGGAGTGGCCTGCCTCATGCAAATGTACCCAGGCCTATAAATAAAATTCCACCAGACTCCTTTGACGGGTTTATTTCCGGAGCTGGATCTACGACTATTCTGAGTGTGTTTTTCAGAAAGTGTGACTTGATCCTTTGGGGGGGGCATAAATAAATAAATGAGAGAGATGGACAGAATCCAATGTGTATGTTTTTCTTTCCAGTTAAGGGAGCAGATACAGGATATTGTACTAGTACCTGTCTTTGCCATTAGTATATTAGAACTCGTCTGTACCATCCTGTACCCGTCTGTACCATCCTGCACCCGTCCTTACCATTCTGTACCCTTCTGTACCATCCCATACCCCTCCATATCATCCCGGACCCGTCTGTACCATGCTGTACCCGTCCATACCATCCTGTACCCTTCCGTACCATCCCATACCTGTCTGTACCATGCTGTATCTGTCTGTACCATTCTGTACCCATCCGTACCGTCCTGTACCCTTCTGTACCATCCCGTACCCTTCCGTACCATGCCGTATCTGTCTGTACCATTCTGTACCTGTCCATACCATTCCGTACCTGTCTGTACCAATCCCATTGGCTTGCAGAATATGTATGACACGTGTCCATGTCTCAGAGAATAGACACGTTTTGTGGTTTTCCTCGGCTAACTCCATTTGCTCTGTATACATCAGGCGCACGCTTCCAAACGCTTTTAATGCTCCGGTACTTTCCAGAACTGCTCCGCTTCTCTACTTTCTTGCTTTTTAAAAAAAATAAAAAACACTGTCAAATAAGAGATGTCTCTCTGTGGTTTGATAGATGAGTCATGGGTGATGGATTTAAATGCATTTGATTTCTCTGCATCAAGTGAAAATAAACAGCTCTTATTTAGAGCATGACAGGGAGAAATTGTGTTGTGGCTTGAGCCTGGGGGGTGGGGGAGATGCCTAATATTATGGCTGAATGGGGTCTTCAGAACTGGATTTAATCAGCCTCCATCACCCTGAGTCTCTCTCCGATGATGCTCTGCGTAGTGCAGACATCCAGCTGTTGGCTTTGTCAACATCTGGCCCATTTTTGCAGGGGTTCTGGTAGCAGTGATCCATGTCGTGACGTCAAGGCCATCCAGGAAGCCTGTGGTGTCAATTCTCTGTTTTTCTTGTGTCCTCCGGTGGGGGGGGGAGTGCTCTCCTCTCTCTCATTTGTGGCCCTGCTTGGGGTTTGAACATCGAAGGGGGGGGGGGGGTTTGTGGAAAAATCATGTGACTTGTTAGTTTTCCCCAGACTCTTCTGAGGAGAGTGGTGGGTCGCTGTCGGTTTCGGGATTGTCTCTTTCTGTATATGTATGAATGTATGTAATGTATAAATGTATGTAAGAATGACAAATATAAAGAACATTTAAACCTGGAAAGGTTCCATAAAATATTCTTCATAATCCTCCTTCTACATGCTAACTTGCTAAATAATTGTGTATTTTAGAAATATGAGAGCAGAACTGTGTAAGAAGCACAGGAGGTACCAAGCAACACAGGCCTCTAAGTGACTGTAAGGGTCAAGTTGTCTGTCGCCATGCTTTGAATGGAAAATTCCAGAAATGAGGTTCTCAAAGTCATGGGTGACCGTGTCCTGATGAGTAGGACCGTGTCAACGAGGTGACGATAACCACTGTCTGAAGGAAAAGGCTGATTCGCTCCCTTCTGAATGTCATGCGTGATGCCTCCCAAACTCGTCAACCAGACCTGAGGACCAGAGAAGACAAGGTGGATTGTGGGCCACATCAAGACACCCCAAGGTCTTGTTATTCCTTTGGGGGAATCCTGGGATGATCCACAGGCTGGAAGGGGAGATGCCTTAGTTGGGGGATGAACTCCCACAGATAAACATGCAGGGCTGGGGAGACTGGGAATGAAAAGGTACTGAGGGAGCAACTCGGTGAAGCTTGGGCATTGAGGTGCTGATGACGAGAGGGACCCTTGTGTGTCCAAAAGGTGTTTTTTATGTAGGTCGAGTAGTGGGGGGAGACAAAATCAGGGAGGCTGGAGGTCGGAGCTGGGTGTGGATAGCACATGAAAGTGGGTACGAGTGAAAGGGAGCGCTAATGGCAGCGCTAACGGCTAACTGACACATTCACTGCTTGCCGTGCCATTAGCGGTCATAAGTGTGTCTATGTTGGGAGCAGTAACGGCACGGCGAGTGGAGGTTGTATCAGTGTCGGGAGCGCTAACGACACGGCGAGCAGTGAGTATGTCAGTGTCAGGAGCAGTAACGACACGGCGAGCAGCGAGTGTGTCAGTGTCGGGAGCGGTAACGGCACGGCGAGCAGCGAGTGTGTCACTGTCGGGAGCGGTAACGGCACGGCGAGCAGCGAGTGTGTCCGTGTCGGGAGCGGTAACGGCACGGCGAGCAGCGAGTGTGTCCGTGTCGGGAGCGGTAACGGCACGGCGAGCAGCGAGTGTGTCAGTGTTTCGAGCGCCAGTGTGGGGAGATAATTTAAAAATAATTTCTATGAACAACTTTCTGCTGCATGGTGAGATAAGGGGGATGTCTTGTATTGCTGCAGGAGTGTCTGCGGCATTTAGGGATTATCTACCACATAATTAAGACTTCTTACTGATGACATGGCCCGACGGGTCACTCTGGCACCTCTCACCTCCAGGGGCACCTCTGAGTCGTCTATAGGGGGTTGTTGACTGTATGTGCCCTGCAATGGCCTGGTACGCCCCATGCTTGTGTCCTAGGTTGCTGGGTATTGATTCAAGGCCCCTGTGAACCTGTTCTGGGTAGGTGGTTGGAGAGATGGGACGTCTTCCTCTGCATCCTTGCAGACAGATTTTCCCGTGGACTGGCGGAACAGTGAAAGCCTTTGTCATTGTACGTCTGTCCCCTGCTCCCCACTGCCCCCCCACTCTTCTTTTATCTATAACAGCTCTCGCTGCAAGCTGGATGAATTGCACCTTGCCTTACTGCCTGCATAGGTGATTTATGTGTACCTCATGGTCCCACCGAGTAGCTGCCCCCCGCTCCCCAGTCTGACAAATGGGGGGGGTGGAGCCATTCATATGCTGCACACAGGAATAAAACGTCATGTTGCACAACCTGAGCTGGTCTTCCGAACCGGAAGACTGAGGAATTGCCCCCTACAGGATGCAAAAAACCCTACTAAAGCAAGCGAGATGCATGTAAAGAGAATCACAGCAGTGTGACTGAGACATGATGCATTTGCCTTGGCAGCACCTTATTACCTGGGGAGATACTGCAGCACAGGGCCTCAGTGTGGCGATCATAATCATAATGATTATGGCACATGCTAGCCGGAGCACCAAGAGGACGACCACCTTTGGCTCATTTAAAAGTAAAAACAGCCGACGGCCATCTTGTGGTGAAAGCAGCTTGGTTAGGAGACTTTGGAGAGCGATCAGAGGCAACAGAGCAATCCCTCTTTTATTGTTTCCTTATTGTTCCCTCATCATTCCCCTAACATTCTCTTATCCCCCCTACATTCCCTCATCATTCCCCAATCCTTCCCTTATTGTTCCCTCATCGTTCCCTTATCATTCCCTTGTCATTCTCTTTACATCCCTTTAAAATTTCCTCATCATTTCCAAATCCTTCCCTTATTATTCTCTCATCATTCCCTCATCATTCCTTTCTATTCCCTTGTCATTCTCTTTACATTCCCTAACCAATCCCTCATCATTCCGAAATCCTTCCCTTATTGTTCCCTCATCCTTCCCTTATCATTGGAGCAGAATGTTTGTCGAGGTGAAATTCTCTGTTATGCAGGGCTTCTTAATCACTGTCACTGTCCAAAATGAATTACATATGGAAAATTCTTACAAATTTAGTTTCTAAAACAACTGTTAACTTTCAATGGTTGGTCATATTTAAGAGGTTGACCATACATATGGTACTTATTACTTGGAAATATACTTTATTAAACTCTTGGGTTTTTAACGCTGAATGACAGCAGATGAAGGATACTGACAGAGCCCCTCTTGGTGTCACCAAATCCCTCCAAAGATCCATATTGGAGTGACAGTCAGCAAGCTAATGCCCAGCCCCTACATCTATGCCACGCTACGCTGCTTCAGCAATCCCAAGAAGCTCCGGATGTCCCGGATTGGGCGTGGCTTTGGGGCACAAATGCTCAGGAGCAGGCAAGAATGAGCGGGTCTCATGAACTGCAAGGCGCTAACCTTCGTAAGCTAAAGTGTTTAGGCAGGTGGACCTTGCCAGGGTTGGGCCAAGAGCAGAACGCTGACGCAGCAGCTGGTGGGTCCCATGGGATGGAAAAGTAGCTGAAATGGAATTATTATAATACTGTTCCTGGGAAGGAAGCGCCGATATGTAGCCTTTTCATTGAAGCTTCCTCTCCTAAACCTTCAAATGGAGTTGGGTAAGCCTCCCGGCTGCCTCCCAATTTTTCATCTCGTCCCAGAACGGCAGTGAAACACCCCGGCTGCCGATGACCGGAATCCAGCCCCGAAAATCCGAAGCTGTTTCACCAAATTAGTCACAGGACTCGTTTCTATCTCATCCCTCCCTCTTACCTAGCAGAAAGGGCTGACAGAGCTCTCAGTTTCTTTTTTCAAAGCAGTTTATTGGCATCTGGCCCTCGCTTTGCCTGATGTGTTTCCATCTCTGGATTCCCGATCGGAAAATGGGTCTACATTCAGACAGCAAATTCTCCAAATTGTACGTTGAGAGCAGTAATGGAAGCAGCTATTCTTAGGATCTGCTGGCGCTAACTGGCTCTGATCCGAAAGAACACAGCGGCTATCATTTTGAGTGTGTGGGAGTCGATAGTCTCTGCTGTGGGGAGGGGGGAGCAATGGAACAAACATATTGGCTATAAATCCTCATTTATGTATTTTTATTTTCCTCAGATAAAGGAAAGAAGATTCCTAGCGTTTCTCCTATTCCTCTCAAGCTCTCGCCGGCCCTGAGAATCACCCCATTCTAGCATGTTCTTTGAAAACCAATTTCAGAGGTTTGTGGGTCCTGACTGGTATGAGAGCGTCTTCAGTTCTTGGATTTAGTTCACCAGGTGAGAGGTTCATTCTAGGTTCTTTCTAGCCGTTTCTCTCAGCCAATCCCGAGCGCCCAGCCTGCAACATAAATGCACTTTTGAGAGCAGATACAGGTTTGCTTTCGATGTTTCCTGGGCCAGCTAATTGGGAAGAGCTCGCCCTTTTGCTCTGGCCCCCGTGTCTGTGGCCTGTGCCATTAGCGT
The DNA here is from genome assembly GCA_032359785.1 of Heteromormyrus szaboi. NCBI lineage: Eukaryota > Metazoa > Chordata > Actinopteri > Osteoglossiformes > Mormyridae > Heteromormyrus > Heteromormyrus szaboi. The sequence goes on along the minus strand of JAUMHC010000066.1, from coordinate 608,940 downwards.
GTTTGAGGTCACCCTGGAGAGCTTGCCAGCAGCACTGGATATGTGTCCCGTCCATCACAGTGTCCTGCTTTCACACATCTGCCCTGCTTTTGTCCGACAGCACTGGGAAATGTGCTCCATCTCTCATCCTGGGTATTGTTGGACCGAAAAAAACATATAGAGACAGGCGTTTGTGCAGCTCAGCAGAGTGTAAAGAGTCCTGTTTACATGTTCCTTAATTAGCTAACGTGCTTTATCTGTGACCTAGGGGGTGTGGTATTGCTTCTGCTAGTCTTGGTGCACCATTAGTTATGAAGGCAGTTTTGGGAATCATCTTGGCAGTGATGCATTAGTGATTCAGATTAGCTGCCTGTTATACCCAGGATGGGAGGTGGGGGGGGTATGTGACACGCCCAACTTGTGTATCATCCTCCCCACATGCAGAAACACACGTCCTCTGGAAAATTACAGAGCTGCCATTAAGGGGGGGGGGCATGTAAGTGGTATGATGCCCCACCTTCAGGCACCCCCCACCCCTACTTAGCGCTGCTTCTCTGGGCAATCCAGTGAGTCCAACACTGCCTGGTCCATTTGGAAGCGGGCACAACCCTCCAGTGCCCTTTGCTCAATCTGCTACCACCTGACTCTGGTTTCTGAGACATCTGGCAAAGAATTCTCAAATAGCTGGGGACTGACAGAGCCGGACCTTTTTGTCTGGGAGAGCTGGTCCGAACTCTCTGGCCCCCGTTCGCAATGCTGCCACCACCTGTGTGCCAGTGGGAAAGTTCCCGAAGTGATAAATTGGCAAGGAGCTGGTTTGAGGCCCTGTGATGGCAGTTTGCCACTGCGGCCCGGGAAGCCGCGAGTGCCGGGAAGCCGCGAGTGCCGGGAAGGTGCGAGTGCCGGGAAGCCGCGAGTGTTGGGAAGCCGCGAGTGCCGGGAAGCCGCGAGTCCCGGGAAGCCGCGAGTGTTGGGAAGGTGCGAGTGTTGGGAAGCCGTGAGTGTTGGGAAGCCGTGAGTGTTGGGAAGCCACGGGTTGATTTCCATATCAAAAGCTGGGCTTTGCCTCCCAGATTCGGGGATGCCAGCACAGGTGGGCACACATCAGTGCTAATGAATTGCATTTATTTATAATGCATATTAATGGAGTTTCGTTGGAAACCAGGGCTGCATTTAATGTGAACCTTTATGCTGAGTGTGAAGGGCTGTGGTGTGTGTTACAGGCTGCCCCACCCTGCCTGGCTTAAAGTTCCCGCTCTCTCTGGTAGAACGGGGGGGGGCATGTCTCCAGTTTGTATGGCATTTGTATTTCATTGAGTTTGTGTGACCTGCTTTTTAATAAATTTTCTTTTTTGCTTGTGTTCGTGCACCATCTGTTCGATGAATTAAATAAAAGCTCAAAAGAACGGCTCTGAGCCCTGGCGGATCGGCTGGAATGAGCAGCGTGCGCCATTTTCCCAGAGTCGAAAACCACGTCTGGTCTATGACGTCTAGCAGCTATCGGTGCTGCCCTTGCTAATAAATTAAGGGCTTTGGCAGTGAACTTTTATATATTTTATGATGCGCAGTGCGTAATCCATCTGGGAGAGGCGCGTCCATTGTAACCTGCGTTAGCGTAGCCTCACTGCTGCTGGTTTCTCAGGAAAGGTTGACAAAACCTGATTATCTTAACCGACCATTTGTTATGGGTCAGTTAAGAGATCCATGGTCAGTTAAAAGATGCTCGAAGATGGGGAGGGTGGATATGGGGGGAGGGGGTCCAATGTCATGTGACCTAAACACCGTTGACCTGATTGGCACCAGCCACATAAGTATTAATTGTGGAAGGCAGTAGGCTGTCTGCCTCTCTTAGATATGACCATTGCCTGGGTGAATAGTAGGGTGGGTCTCCATCAGACCAATCCCCCTCTATCATGCACATTGTGGGCATTGGGCATAAACATGGGGGCCTCAATTCCTTAGATGTGAAGTCAGGACCCCCCCTCCACCCCACTGGCTGTGCTGGCTTGTGCCGGACGTCCCAAATTTGTTTTGGATGCTGCCTGCAGGTGACCCGATTTAGTCTGGAAAGGTGGGATCACGCACCTGTCAGCCTGACATCCCCGTGGACGGCTGCACATTCTGGAACGTTCTTCAGGGTGCGTGTGAATAGGCCTCTGTGGTACCTCCAGTCTGCCGGCTGGTGGAACTGCTCGGTTGAAAGCCCGAACGTCAGCCTCATCACCCCTGGGGGGCCGCTCTCGGCTTTAATTCTTTCACTAAGAAGCACAACATTCCTGGGGCCCACCTGTGGTGGGAGTCAGGCATTCCGATGCCTGTGTATTGTTTGGGGGGGGGGGGGTGGACAGAGCTGGGAAAGTCATCCCCGTACCCAACGTCACATGCTGAACATCAGTGATAATTTTGGCGATGAGCATCCAGCAAAGACTCGTGTGTGTGTGTGTGGTCATGCCTGTGTGTGTATGTGCATGTTGTGAGCGTATCCATGCCCTGTGTACCCCTGAGCCTGCTGACAGCCCATCCCTCAGGCAGGCTTTCGTTGCTGCCCCCACCTGTGTGAGAACTCAATTTCCGTGGGTGGAATTTCCTGTAATATGATTTTCTGCATGGCTGGGAGAGTTTGAGGAGACAGAGACTGAGCGATTCCAGAGGGGGGGCAGGTGGCCCCCCCAAATCACTGTCCCCTGTCTGCTGTCATCCAACCCCCCCCCCCCACCCCACCCCACTTACTACAAACTGCTCCACTTTTTCATGGGGCTGAATCCGTCACGTGTGTCTGAATTGCCATTAAGTACGATGACATATGTAACAACAATGACTGAGTTCCTAACCCTCCCAGTGACACATTTGAAATGGTGTTAGCAAACTAGCCATTTCCTCCTGTAATTGTCCACCTGCGTCCATCAAAGGATGCTTCCTCTTGTCTCTTTGTGGAGTGTTTCCACTCGAGGTCCCTTCTGGAGGTTCCCTTATAAATCCCTCAGTGGCCCATGCTGCTTTGCCAGGCTGACGGAGGATTTCGCTGCGCCGATCGGCACCCGGCATAGTGGTCCAATCTGCCCATGCCCCACCCGTGTGTCCAGCTGATTTATGTATTTCATACAAGCTCCATCTGATCCAACTAACTAGAACTGCATCACCCCCCCTGGACATCATCGGCTCGGCTCAAAAGAATAAGCAGCTGATGTGTGGGCTGGTAAGGATATTCACCGCATTAATGACCACAGCTTTCAGGAAAGTTCCACATTACTAAACCTATAGCCCCGCCCCCAACCATGGGCAGTGCCACAATCATCATTACACTGTAAAGCCATGTGACTGTGCTGTCATGTGATCAGGGCATCTGATCAATTCACTATCGGTCATATTACATCCAGTTTTCTTGCCCCCAGAACAAGCACACAGGCCCCCGCCCCACCAATATTCTCAATCCATCCCTGTTCCTTTTCCAATCCATGTGTGTCATGATCAGAGCCTGTCCTACACAGAAATATCTAGAACTATGGAAATTGGTATTTGCCACATAAATTGTGCCAGCCCCCGTTATACAGTGGTTAATCAAAAGCATGACTAACTCTGAGCACTGCAGTCTGACAAAGGAACAGCAGGTGAATCTTTCCGTATGCAAGAAACTCACCGATTTGGACAGTGGGTGATTTCCTAAATATTTCAGCCTGGATTTAAGTCCGGCTCCTGGAACCCCAATAATTATTAGCGTGGGCTAAAGGTCAGTCTGGTTTGGGTATTTCTCTTTCATTTTCCCCTGGTGTGACTTTCAAACAGGTTAAAAGATATTTTTGGCTATTTATCAAAGTGCCATCGGGGACGTCAGCTTCTTTGCTTGTCTTAAACACTATTTTGTGTCTGTGAAGTGTGGCTGATGCACAGTGTAATTCTTGTGCTGCCAGGTTAATAAACCATGGCTAATAGTCAGGAGGGTAAGCCGTGCCTTTAACTGCTGGGAAGGGTGAGGGACTTTCATGAAGTCCAATGTGAAATTATGTAAGGTCAGCTCCACTGTGAAGGCAGCCTCGTCTATAGGCCGGTTTACGTAAGGTCAGCTCCACTGTGAAGGCAGCCTCGTCTATAGGCCGGATTACGTAAGGTCAGCTCCACTGTGAAGG
>JAUMHC010000066.1:552668-569885 GCA_032359785.1 Heteromormyrus szaboi | reverse complement strand
TGGCAGAAATGTAAAGCGCATTGAGACAATGTAATGTTGTGATAATGCGCTATATAAATAAAATTGCATTGCATTGCGTTGCATTTGGAGGGGTGTCGCAATACTTTTGGCAATATAGTGTATATTATTCACACACACCCATACATTGAGAAATGAGTGAAACGAAAAGTTTGTGGTCTCTTAATTCTTTCCACGACTGTACACATTTTTGCAACTTTCCAATTTGCTTGCAGACAATGCAGGTCAGTGCCTGCCAAATGCCTGCCATTGGTCAATCAGCAGAGAGTGGGCGTGTTCTGTCTTAGTGCGGCCTGATTACAGACATATGGTAAAGCATGCTAAAGCAAGGCTGCATTTCCCTTGTCCCTACTGGTGGCAAATCAGCTTAATCAGTGACTGTGTTTCGGGATTTTGGTGCAGGAGGTGGTAGTGGCTCCGTACGAGTAAACTAGCTTTGCATGTGCCTGTCTGCTTTACAGCTTTAAAGCAAACACACTTCTGTCACCCAAAGGAGGTCGTTCCGGAAGGGGCATTTTACCCTAAGATTAATTCCTAAATACTCCAGTGAAATGTTGCACTGTGTAGTAAAAATGAAGTTGCTACATGTAAATGAAAGTTGCAACTGTGTCAGTAGCCAATAACCATAATAATTGCAATTTTATTAATTATATAATAAATTATTATATATAAGTAATAATAATTGTAATATTATTTGTAAAAACATCTAATGAAAATGTTTAGTTACGTTATACAGCTGTTTTTGAATGACATTACAATAATTAAATGTTGATATTTCATTAAAATATACAAATAATAGCTAGCCAAGAACTTCCCCGAGGAATGAACTGTATAAATCTTTGCAGGAAGTAGTAATGACTCTACGTAATGTTTTTTTCTTCCTCTGTCACAAAAGGAAAATTATGGGTTGTCAGAGCTGACATTAATTTGCGAAAAAAGAGGAGGGCATGTATATTTATCGCCTCATTTAAATATAAAAGGTGACGAGATCTTTTGAAGTAGCTGTTTGTGGTACCTCACTAAGGAGACGCTAACCTGCGCACGCTCACCAATAAATAAATCTAAAACTCACCGAGCAATTCAAACGCGATTTAAGCGTGACTCCGCAGCTTTATTTGTAGCGCTGGACCACATAAGACTCTCTGTGGTTAATATTACTTTCCATAGATATTACATTTCTGGCCGGACACCAAGAAAGCTCTGCTTTCAGCGTCTTTGAAGTTGCAGCACAGTGCAGAGCATATTGAGCAGCCTGTGTGGTTACATGGCTGTTATTGTGTCACAGAGATGATGAGGAACAAACGGCATGATGCAGGGCATGGGACGGGGGCCCCTCAGCTAAGAGCGTGCGGTGGGGCCCCTTGGCTGAGGGTGTGCGGTGGGCCCCTTGGCTGAGGGCGTGGGACGGGGGCCCCTCAGCTAAGAGCGTGCGGTGGGAGCCCCTCGGCTGGGGGCATGTGCTGGGGGCCCCTTGGCTGGGGGTGTGTGCTGGGGGGTGCGCGGTGGGGCTCCTTGGCTGAGGGTGTGCGGTGGGGGCCCCTCGGCTGGGGGCCCCTTGGCTGAGGGTGTGCGGTGAGGGCTTCTTCACTTAGGGCACGAGCCTCCTGGCTAACAGCATGCGGTGGGGGGTTCTTGGCTGAGGGTGCTTGTGATGTATTGGTGAGCTGTTTTTTCTCTGATTTTACAACTCCTGGACCTTTTGTCCGTCCCTGCGGAGTTGTGGCGGTGAGGTACTCTGGAGTTTTCTTGGAGATTTTAAGACTTTCGCAATTTTGTATGTGTGGCAGAGCTCAGGCCAGACGGGCATCTTGAAGGATTATATCTGGAGACCTCCGAAGGGAGACGGGTGGTAAATCAGCCACAGATACCCCTGCTTGATGTCCCCAAGGCAGCCTTCAAGGGCACTGATCACCTTAAAAAAGTGATATTAAACTGAAATAAACTCAGAGGCCTTTTAAATAATACTTGACGGTCATGCTCTTCAATATCCCAGGTGTCACTGCAATCATCTGCTCCAGGATAGAGCGACTACACTGGAAAAGTATATGTTTTCTGCCCTCGGGTTCTCATGCGAAACGAAAGTGAAAGTCCAGATGGATTTTGATTCCCGTCACAGGGCATCAGTAGAAAATGTGCTGAAGATCCCAAACCACCTTCACCAAAGCTGAGCTAGAGTTCGGCTCACGCTTCAAGCGGTCACCATACCCTGGTACGTCTTTCTCAAAAGGATGTCTGGACCCTCACACAAAGTTCAGTCTACTGGACAAGACGTTTTTAATTTAAAAAAGTAAGAAACTTTACAGGCAATGAAAGAAAACCATTATGCTGCTTGAACCCATGCAATATAGTTAATGCTAGCAACCACAAAGGGCAGTTAATTCTGCTTTACTTTCATTTTGTTTGGGATAAAAAAGTGCAGTTATCAGATATTAAATGCCCTCTGTGGAGACCTTCTCTGGCATGATCACACGCACAAAGAAAATGAAAGCTTTTTACATTGTGTACACCCTGCAATCATCGATCCCTCCACAGTAAAACTCTCCTTGTGTACATGCAATTTATTCATATATTCCCACGTGAATTGGATTAAGAACTCGTAAAAAGAGCAGCGTGGGGATCGATGGTGAGTCCCAGTGATAGTGCGGCTCCCTGTGGATTTGCTGGCTCTAGCTATGAGACGAATCCCAGCACCACAAACGGCGTTGCGATCGAGTTTCTGTCACAACAAACTGCAAGGGTGTGCGTGACCCTGTTAGATGACAAAGAGCTTTCAAGAGTGTCCGAGTGACATGTGCAGGGGTGTCTGCATCACACCACAGCAGGAGACCATCTCATCCTGTCAGAGGTTCTGTCTCTGAAGTGCCTTTTGACCAACTGATGTGGTTCAATCAACTTCACAAACCTGAAGCGTAATGGGAATTTGTCGTTAGTGAATGAAAACAGAGATGAGTGTGAGTCAGGTGACCAGCATGACTGATTTGTTCCACCTCTCCCTCATTCCCCGACTGCCTTCTCTTCATTTGATTTCCTCTCTCTCGCCATTCGGAATCTGTGTCCGTTGATCTCTGTTGTCTGTTGATCTCTGTTGTCCGTTGATGCGGGTTTTCCCTCATTCCTCCCACGGTTTTATGTTGTTTCCACTAAGCTCCCGAAGTGGGAATCTCCAAAAATATGACCCTTCTGAAGGTCCTGTGTCACTCGATTCTGCTCAGTGTGGGTTTTATTGAAGCTATGATCCTGTAAACCGGCCTGTGGCTGTAAAGAAGGTGAAGGCATCTATGCTGCTCCAATGCTAAGGAATCATTCCCAGGACTCTGGAATGTCAGAAAGTTTCCTGGGACTCTATACACTCTAGGCACCATGTTTCGCTTCATGCTATGTTTCTGTAGGGGCTAATTAGATCAGGGCTCAGCGTAGCATCGTGGCTTCATAGATTTCATGTGGCACCACGGATCTCAGGGTGCGAGATTCTGAATCTACCTCAGATTTCAGTTAGCCTGCTGTTACCATGGCTGCAGTGATATTGTGGTGTCCTCTGAGACCGAATGCATCAATTTGTCACCCACGGAAACTCTGCCTCCGCATAGTGTCACCCCTGAACTCTGGGAAAGTGTCTGGTTGCCCTTTTCTTTGATGGAATAAGCCATGACTCCAGATGCTCTGCGGAGGCTGCGGCGCATTGACCCATGCCTCATGCGGGGGTGCTCTCAGTCTCTTTTGGACACAGAGAGGAGCCCAGACTGAAGTCACGAGTGTGGCGGATGTCCAGTGATGCATTTTGGCTGCTCCATGCACCTCTGCGAGCCAGCGTCAGATGGTCCCAGGTTCACATGTTGGCATCTTCTACGTGAGGTTCTTAAATAACTAGCGAGATGAAAAGGGGCCAGGAGGGATGGGGAGACGACAAAGCACCGACCCAGCCAGCCAGGTGTGAAACCGCCGGGCTTGAGGCGTTTCTCAAAGCGATGGCTCAGGAAGCGAGTTAGGCTGTGCCGAGTGAGTCAGGCCAAGGGGAAATGAGACGGCTCAGCAATAAAGAGGGACACAGGCCCTGTGATGATGAGCTGATGCTCGCCACGAGGGGAGGAATCGCTGCCAGGATGCTGACGTGGGTTCCTGCATCTGCAGCTATCAGGCTTTACAGCGCACATCCTATTCTGAGATGCAAGCGGCACCCGAGCTCTTATGCCTGGCTTCTGTGATGATGAGTTTATCCAAGGAGGTGACAGTTCCTGCCCATTCCTAGGGCGGAATATTTTACAGAAACAGTTTATGTATTTCGCACAAGGGTATAGCCGTGGAGCTCGTCAGGAACCTGTAGGAAGGGGCAGGATCCAGGTGAGGAGTCCTAGTTTTCATCCATTATAACTCGCTGGGAAGTAGCCAGGCTCCTAGATGTTTTGGGGTTACTGTCCTTGTTCGGTGTGACAAGACACAGACTGACAGAGCAGATGCTCGACCATGTAGCATCGCAGATGTAAATGGTCCAGCAGAGATGTTTCATCAATGCAGATGAAGAGCCGGGAATCCCCTGGATCACCCAGGAGCTCTAAAACACAAACATCCAGACACAAATGCAGAAAATGACAGCACGGTAACTACAGACACTCTAAGCTAAAAAGTGCGAACTATATCTCTGCATGTGCATCTGGACTATCCTATACATACTGCCACACCATGACATCTTCCCTCAACAGTTTCCATTGTCTCGTTATATCTCAAATCTGTGTCCATGCAGTGTTTTCAGAAAACACTGTTTGGTCCCATTCCAGCACAGTGGAGACAATCTTGTCTTGTCTGCAAAGGCGCCTGGAATGGAAAATGGAAAAATTGTCCAGTCGATGCTGCTGGAATTTTCGACATGTAGCAAAGATGCCTTGGGGTTGGTGATGCAGATCTTTGTGCACACGTGAGTGGCAAATCGCTTCCCCCCCCCCCCCTCCTTTGGTCTTACCCCCGAGCATATGAGCATATGCAAAGCAGAAAAATCAGAGGCACCACCTGGCAGGTAGGCTCTGGACTACCAGCTGGCAATACCATAAGGACGCTAACCTTCCAATTTCAGCTATACAAACTCCAACAATAAATTTAATCGAAACCTGGTCTGACCAGCCTTACTTAATTAACGGCTTATTTTTTGCACGGTCTGCCATTTTCCTTTAAAATTTTAATCCGGTGCCAGTTGGTATTGTTTGCTTTTAGCCAAGATCCTTATTTTTGATTAAGTTTGTCTTTACTTTTCCTTGGTGACTTGGCAGGAAGCTCCTGAAAACTCCTGAGAGCACCTTCTGTAGGTCTGCTCTTTCTTCTCTCCCTCCTTCCGCATTTGTTTTCTTAGATGATGATTCGCTCTGTCTCACGGCTGTCCTTCTGTGGTCGTCTCCTTCCCTGCTGGGCCCCCACACAGTCGAGGCTATCTCTCTTGCAATTGCCCTTCCTGGAATATGGGAGGGTGACAGTTACACACGTCAGTCCTAGTCCTAGCTGTCCAATCTACATGCCTGATCTGTGTTTATTAATTGCAGCTAACGCTTCCATCATGGTGCTATTAGAGGCAGAGAGTATCAGAAGCACACTGATTTACCCACACAATTATAACCTTGATAGAGACTTCCTGTCCTGCTGTGGGCATAGTACAATTCGTCATTAAAATGGACCAATTATTCAGGTTTGTAATGATCTCCACTCGATTTAACTAAGTATAATATACCTCACCTGATTAATCACTGCTTATTACTTGATGAAATATATTTGACATTTTGACTCCCTGGGTTCCTACATCATCCTAGTCCCACTGAAGGGCTTTTTTTTTGTCTTTCATGTTTTGTTTTTAGTTTTCTTGGATCTGCCTGGACAAAAACACCTCACTCTTAACATCAGGGACCTTCACTGGGTGTAAGAATAAAGTATAACATCTTGTAACTTTTTGGTAATGATGCATCAGTTCAGTCTATTTGAAGGCTGCAGGCGGGCCGAGGTCCTTGCCAAATGTGTCTTAAAAACAGGCTTGTTCCTGTTGCAGGGTGCACAGGTCGCACTCGAACCCGGTAAAGGTCTTTGGGCCCATGTTTACGGGCAGACTAAAAGTGCTTCCTCGCACATCTCCTGGGGTGTTTCTGCACAGCAAGTGCTGAGGTATTTAAAGCATTACAAGATAAATCAGCCCTTGAGGAGAGAGCTCTTCTGCCTCGGGTGAGAAAATCTCCACGAGTCATTAAGGGCTGGAACGAGTGCTCTGATTGTCAATGGGGGCAATGAGGCAGAACCGGACACGGGATCACGGTCCGGTTACAGCCACAGCGGGACCCGCTCAGACTTAGAATACTTACTGTCGACTTTCTTCCTTTGCATGCAGCAGCTTGTGAGTTCAGCCCCGCAGCGTGACAGAGGTCTCCGGCTGCGTCAGTTACAGCAAACCCCTTGGCTGATGTGTGACGGCTGCACAAAGCATAGGTCAGCCATCTTAGCCAAGCTGAGCCCCAGGGGATGTTCCTGGGGTCCTTTAACACTAGCACCACCTATATGCATATTGCAGGTACTGCATCTGTCTCAGTCACTCTAACCTGGGATCTGCCTAATAACGGAAACATTTAATTTCAATATCCACATTTAGCTTCCATGACTTTAGCCCATAAAAAGCTGTATTTTTACACTGTGTTTGTGCACGAATGATGGTGCTTTGACTGCTGCATTGAAGATCACCATTCTAATCACCCCACTCCTGCGCACTGCCCCAGTACTGCCTGCGTTTCTCATGTTGAACTTCCTCTGTCTGATGAATAGGACCTTCCACATGCTAAGTAGCTTAAGGATGATGGACTTCCGATCACTCTTTGACGTATACTGCAAAAGCTCAAACACATTAGGTGCACTGGGAGACTATTGACTCCTGGGTCCAGTGTGTTTAGAGATGCAAATAACCCTGCTTGTGTATTTTGGATTCTGTTGCATATTTAGACCGAGCGGCATTGCAAACGACTTCAAATAACCCCACGTACATGCGGTGAAAGCGGGGGCTTCCCGATCTGCTCGAATTCACAGTCTCTATAGGCGTGCTAAGCGGTTGTTATTTCCAGAACCGAAGCCCAAAGCGTTTCCTTACAGATGCTCGTCTTGGTTCCTTACATCCCCGCCGCGGATGCATTTCCACACACAATGTTCTTTGTGGTTTTCCTCCCGCTCCCTGCGTCATGAAATGCGTGTCGATTGACGTCGGCTGTCTGTCCCGATCTCCATGGTGAAGCCTCGTCCTGTCGTGGGCGGTGTGGCTGGCAGCCAACAACGTCACCCCCCAGCTTGGTGGCCACGTGGGGTTGCCGCGCCCATGTGGGAGTCCTTCTACGGTGCAGAGATGCACTGATGCCTTCGCTGTCACCAGTGAGAGCCCTCATGTCCTGGGATCCTAGACGAAGGATCATGAGAAGACTTGAATATTTTGTTACATCTGAAATGGAAAATATATCTATTTGTACAACAGCAGGTACATTAGAATGTGTTAGTTTTCACATATTCCATCTTGCTGTCCTTTTTAGCACGCACACACACACACACACACACACACACGCACAGAGGTGATAGCCAAGCTTGTATTCTGTGAGCAGGGTTAGCCATTGGCAGCCCTGGAGCATTTTTCAGGAGATTAAGGGTCTTGCTCAAGGGCTCATTGGAGATATGGCTACTCTGCTAAGCATGCGATTCAAACTGCTGACCTTCTGATCAGAGAGCTAACCCCCTAAACATTCATATTTTAAATCCCAGACCTAGGCCCAATCATAAAATCTTTTGGCTTTCGAATGTTTGTTCCAAAGGAATCCTCCCGTGACATTGATCTCAGCTGTTTTCTGCTCCTGAATCCCGTCTCCTTCTCTGGCCTGCTGGTGTTATGGAGTCTTGGTTTGGGGCCATGGCGCGGTCCCATACCTCACAGCAGACCCTCTTCCCGTCACTTTCTCTCTGCTCTGTATCCACTCATCATTTCCACAAAACCAACTTCATTCCTTTCACTTTAGCATGCCGCACCCAAAAGCGTGTCTGTTCTAGCCTGATTATGCATGTTTAGCACCCATAATTCTGTACACTTTAATGTGAAGACGAATCATGTTTGATCATTTTATTGTAAGGCTAGAATTTTATCCCACTCTGCTGGTTTCGCATTTATAAATTTGCATGCGACGTAGATTAAGGGTCGACTTGATTCCGATGATTGGAAGCCCCATATATCCGCTCCTTCTCATGGTCAGAATCACTAACATGTGCCGTCCAGAGCCAAGGTGCACTCTGCAGCATGGTGGTCTTGGCTAATGTCTTATTTAGCCCGACAGTCACAGGTCAGGCCGCCAGCCGGAAAGTAACTCCCAGGTATTAATAATCTTGGCATTTTCAATCTGCACACCAATTAGAATCATGAATCAGTGTTTCTCCGCTTTCAGCCTTTCCCCACATACGTACGCCTGCCGAACCACGACACTATCAGAGGCTCGCTAGGTGTCCGTGGGGGCCCTACTCGCCGCCCGTCATGTTCACAAAGCCCCCCATGATTTTGAATGGATGCTCGATGTTGCACTGTAAGGAGGCTTCGATCTGTTACGTGGCAAGTGCTTCGACATGCACGCGTGTTTATCACACAGCTGAAAGATCACTCTGTTCCGCCGATGACATCACTCTGCCACCCCTTCCCTTCCCGCCACACCTGGCTCCTGCTTCCTGGAGCTGTCGCGGAAGCAGTAATTAAATACACAACTGGAATTTAAGGGTGTGGATGCAGCGGCCGAGGGCGGCGCTCAGTGGGAGCGTGTGCAGTAGGTCAGCCATCTCCACTGCCGCCACCTGTGAAATCGATTCGCATGATTTATTCTTTTGCTTTTTTCCAAACGCCCTATCTTGGGATATCTTCCATGAAGGGGAATCTTACTTATTAGATGAATCTGTTTTGAGAGCTTGTTTCTTAATATACAAGAAAAATTCTCAAAAAAAAAGGCTCCACAGTGAGGGGGAATATATTTATTTGATTTTTTTTCCTCCTCCATCTGCTGTGTTGTTAATATTCCTGGTATTTTAGTCATCAAGCGTTGCATAGTTTCGAGTGATACAGTAGCTGGTGTAACCATGGAAACAGGATTAAAGATTCCTCGGCAACAACTTTATTCATGTGTGGAGGAATCTGACTTCCTTTTTTCATGCTGTCCTTTTAGCTAAATTGCCTCAAATACCGTAACTTAAAAAAAATCTCTCTGTAGCAATTTTCAGATTTAGACAGTCAGTTCATATTTAAGTGCCTAAATAATTTGAGAGTTCACCAATCCAGGGACTGAATTCTAGATTGTCGGTCTGTACATTTTGTTTTCTTTTTGGAAACACGAAAAACAGCTAAAAATATTCATCAGCCGCCAGTGCTGTTTGGTTCTGTGCCTGTTCCGTTGTCTAGACGACTCGGACCTGGATCGTTCGCTGCTTATCCAAATGCTTGATTCATCTGCTGGCAGTGTTTCAGATGAAGGCCCCTCAGGTTAGCAGTGGGAGGGGGGTGCATACTTCACAGCCTCACCGTGATAACGCAGGCTCTGGAGTCCCCGGACCTGACAGCGTCGTGTGGAACAACACGCTGTATATGGATTTTAGGTCCGACTTGTTTCGGATCATCAGAATATAAACGAGTTTAGCCCAGCTAACCACTCCTCTAGTGGTTTCTGCTGTGGGACACATGTCAACAGGGGTGAAATATTGATTTGGGGGGGTGACGTTCCTTCAATGACCTGCCCGGGGCCGCTGTTTGCCTTGAGTGTAAAACGTAACTATTGTGGGGGGGTATTTGTCACCTGACCCCAATGGACTGCTGCTTCCTGGCTGTGAGGCACACAGCCTTTTCCCGCGGCTCATGCCTGAAACCGGTGTCGTGTTGGCAGACATTTCCGGGGATGTGGCAAACTTGTGCCGAGCAGCTGATCCATGAACCAGAGGATGGCAAACGAAGGATTTCAGGGCTGGACGATTGCATGAATTTAAAGAAGGTTCTTCACACGCCAGTGTGTAAGACCGCGGTGTTTGTCCTAAAGCCAGGGCTGGTGTCTTTGATATGGCTGGAATTGTTTTTTTTTATATCAAACGAACGAGTACCCCATGATAAATAAGCTCCTTCACTGGCCTTTCAAAGATCAGCTCTGCTGATGTTGTTTTCGTCCTTATAAGACCTTGACAAGTAATGAGCACAGATCTCCAGTAGAAGGTGCTATGTGTAAGAGTCTTTGGTACCCATGAAATTTTAGCAAACGAGCGTCAATGGCATGGTATAGAAGCCAGTCTGGAAGTCACAGAGTAGTTACGTAAGCGATGTACTGCGAAATGCAGTGTTCTGTTCTCAGAAATGCAATATCACTGAAGAAGAAATATGTAAATGTGCAGCTCAGTGGTAGCGCAGTGCTTTCAGAAATCCTCACTGTATGGCTGGTAGATTAGCCTTGCAGTAACCTTCCCATTGTACGCTCCCTGTACTAATGCACCATGGGAATCGTCCGAGGGCTTAAGCACTGGCTGTGAAAGATTAGAGCTCATTCGATATTGTCCTGCAATCAATTTACTTGCCTCCTTTTTCATGTGATTTTGATTGGAGTGATTTGAGCACAGTGATTTACACCCAGCAAGAATTTACCTCCAGTAGCTGTATTTATTTTCGATGTTTTGGTGAGTTTACAATGTGTCAATGTGAGTTTGGCCTTCAGAAGGTTTTACTTTCTTTAAAAAAATGGCACCCAAACATGAAGCTGCAGTTTCTATCATAGTTTGTTGTCATTGGTGTCATTGGTATAATGACTAAAAATGATGTTAAAGCTGTTAGCGTGTGGGGCTCAGTGCTTTATGCGTTCTTCTGCATGAGAAGAAAAAATGAGGCACAGTCAGATGGAGAATGAAACTTTAGGATGTCTTGCTAAGGAATGTCCGTCAAGGATGAAGCAGTCGAACCTGAACTTTGGCTCCCCACTCAAGAGATGAAGGGTTTCTAAACAAACGGAATTAACAACTAGTCGAAAGGTTAAATGACCCGATGCAGCCTTAGCGAAGCTGAGGTTGAAGGCATCTCTGAAGAGAGCAGAGACCATGCAAACACTCCGCCTTGGGAATGACCCTTGACAGCATCGCATCAGGAATTTCTGTACTTCTGCCGAGGATGTTTTTCCCCTGAGTGAAACAGATATACTATAATCATTCATTATTTATCATACAAATATCACGCAATTAGTTCCCTAATTATAATTTGCAGCTCATATCAGCAGAGATAAATAAAAACATCACAATACTTCTCTATTTAACTCATTTCAGTATCTCCAAAGTCAAGCGAGGACACCTGCCACTTGTTTCATTAGCTATTTAAATGTATCGCACAGAGTTAATAAGTTTAGAGCCGGAGCTGAGCAGGGATGTTACTGGAAAGGTGAATATGTCCTGGCTTCAGAGGTGACACCTCAATGAGCCCGTCTGCCCCCTACCCACAGAAATCAGCTGCTAAATAAGCGCCTTTTCTCTGATATACTTTTGGAAATGTGTGAGACCATCACCATGGTTACATAACGCCTGAGACAGGGTGGTGTGGCCCCGTTAGCATGCACCATAGGGACCTGGTGGGTTTGGGGTCGCAGCCCCCTACCAAAGTGATGGGCGTGATGGGCGACTGGGGGGAGATACTACTGCTTCCTGACCAGGGGGGGAGAAGAGCAGGGTCAAAGGGTCAAGGGCTTGTGGTCGAGTGTTTCACTGCTCTGTTCCAGCTAACCATTGATTATTGATGCTGTAACTCAGACACAAAATGTCACCGGTGAATAACGTGACTAGTGTTTTGATCGGAGACCGAATCCATCACTCGGAGGCCTTTGGACTAATTGCCGCCTGGAAGCTGAAGTTCTCCTACTTAGCTGGTTCTTGCTGTACTCTCTTGCTTGTTGTGCAGAGTTTCAGGGACCTTTTACAATAAACATATCAGCCGTTTACAAATTTCAAATGAAATAGCATCCGCTTCCACATTTACATTGTACATCTGGTCACATGATTTCCCAAAACAACATCACATGCAACATTACTGAATGTTGAATCATTAATTTCTAACATAATATATGAACTTACAGAAAAAGGAAAATGCCAATACAAATATAATTTGCAATGACAATCATTTTATAGTAAATGAAAATATAATTACAAATTAATAAATGTTTTTATGCAATAATTAAATCTTTGTTGGAATAATTACTTGACAACAGTTCATTAACTTTTCATTAAATTAAAGAACACATGGTGAATTATTTCTAAAAGTACAATTTATTCACTTATTAATTCAAATCTTGATTTGCTTCTTTTTGTGCAATAATGTTGTTTAGGTCTGTCCATTTCCCTGCCTGAAGAGAGACGGATCCCATGTGAAACCTAGCTTGCCTTTGCTCTTTCTGTCATTTCTTACATACTGTAATAACTTCAGTTCTGGGTATCATAATTTATTTTTTATACAGATACAATAATGAAATCATGGGGCGACATGGTGGTGCAGTGGTTAGCACTGTCGCCTCACCCCTCTGGGACCCGGGTTCGAGTCTCTGCGTGGGTTACATGTGTGTGGAGTTTGCATGTTCTCCCCGTGTTGTCGTGGGGTTTCCTCTGGGTACTCTGGTTTCCCCCCACAGTCCAAAGACATGCAGAGGCTAATCGGAATTACTAAATTGTCCATAGGTGTGCATGTGTGAGTGAATGGTGCGTGAGTGTGCTCTGCGATGGGCTGGCCCCCCATCCAGGGTTGTTCCCTGCCTCGTGCCCATTGCTTCTGGGATAGGCTCCGGGCCCTCCGCGACCCAATAGGATAAAGGGGTTGGAAAATGGATGGATGGATGGATGGATGGATAATGAAAACATAAATTTTTTGCCAGGCCAGGGACGAATGTTTTGAGGACTCTCCAAAATACAAAACAATGAGCGTGGGGTTGGGTAAGGTGTGGGGGGGTTCACTTCATTTATTCATGGTTTTCTCCAAAACAAAGGCCTGAATGATGCAACTGAATGTGATGTGAATCCTGTAATTACTCTCATCAGCTGAATGCACAACACAAAGAGATTTGATGTATTAATGTGCATAATTACTAAAATAATCATAAATGAGCAAATGAAGCAGGAGTTAATAGTGGGGACTGGCTCTTTCGCCTTTAGGGCCCCAAAGAGCTGTTTCCGTTTGTTGGGTTATTTACCTCCTCACTGGCCCTCATCATTTTAACAGCATGAACCTCCATAACATCTATAAGCCCCCAAGCTGCTGGTGCCGGAGTCGCATCTTGATGAATTTCCGGAGGTGGGAATTAAGCGTGAAAAGCAGAGGAATACGTAAGAGCGAATCCAAGAGCGGGGAATTAAAAGCCAAATGCAGGCAGTCAAATGGCCTGTCAGGTGATTGGTCCCCCTCCCAGGCCCTGAGAATCACGTTTTTCTGAGTATCCAGATGACAGTGCAAATCGGAAAAAAGCTATTTGCATACGAGGCCTGCAGTCCGTCTGCCGGCAGCGATGTGACTAACGGTGCTGGATGTGAGGAGGGCTGGGCCCCGAAATCCACCTGCCAGCCCAAAATCTCAGCCCCACCACTACCCACACCAAACAAGCACATCTTCACAAGCTGTTTCTTATTAGGCTCATCCACATGGTGATGGCCCACAGGGGGCGCATTGCCTTGTTGCTGGGCTCTGGGGCAGCCCTCCCTTGCCTCTTGTGGCCATTTGGCTGCCATTGGTGCCCAGCTGCTTACGGTGCAGGTCCCTCTGACCCGGAGAGGGAGACACCCCCGAACTTCCCCTAGTACCTCCCAGTGGACTCTACCTACAGTGCTGTCAAATTATGCTAAGGAAATGGCCACTGGTACCCACATCACTCCCCATGCTACTCAAGGTCACTGTAAAAGTCACGGTACAGGTCACGGTGCAGGTCACATTGCAGTTCATGGTGCAGGTCACAGAGAAAGTCACAGTACAGGTCAAGGTGCAGGTCACAGTGAGGGTCACAATGAAGGTCATGGTACAGGTCACAGTGTAGGTCATAGTGCAGGTCACGGTGCAGGTACGGTACAGATCACAGTGTAGGTCATAGTGCAGGTACGGTACAGATCACAGTGAAGGTCACGGTATAAATATCATACATAGGGAGCTTTTACCATGGTGTATTCAGGCCTACCTCAGACACTACACCGTGTGACCGGTCAGAGCACAGGCACGCGCTGCTACACACACAGGCATACGGAAAACGCTTTTGTGCTCAACGCGCTTTTATTGTTAGAAAATGTAAATGGATGCATGCCAGAGTCGCGACTCAGTGAGGCCCTTCACTGCACACAGGTGAAGGAGGTCCCCTGTCTATTCTACCTAATGAACCAAAGTGGTGGCAGCGTGGTAGGGGATACAGATTTTGTGCCCCAGGAAAGCACATCATACTGGGCCCCCAACCAAGACCAATCCAATTATGTTGCAAATTTTTTGGGGCCCTCTGAAATGGGCCCCACGTCTTCCCTTTACAGCACCCCGCACTGCAGCACCAGCTTTACGCCAGAACAGAGTGCGGTCTGGGTAGCTGTTCTGCAGACTAGGAGGCCTCTACAGCTTCCAGGAACCCTCTCTGATGCAGGTTCTGCCACGTGTTCATAAAACGGAGACCTTGGGGCCGCTCCCCCAGGGAATGGATGGCGTACGGGCTATGCGGGTGCGTGTCACCGCTGTCACTTTGGCCACCTGCTTCGATCCAGGCCCTGGGCATCTCACATCCCAGGAGGACCACAGCCCAGCTGACAACTCCTATTGGCAGGACTATTAAGACCAGTCTGAAGGATGATATGCTGCACTGGAAACTGGCACATTAATCTGTGTTTCCTGAAAAAAAAATCAAAGGGGGGCGGGGATCCACCTCCACAGACAAGGATGAGGTGAAATGATGCTTTATTTGCTATTTACACAAGTACATTGGATGTGTTTCTCATATCCTATCATCATCCTATCAGAGGCGAGAGTGAAGCTTGGGGTCAGAGCAGGACCAGCCATTTATCTGGCATTCCCTGGAGCATTTCAGGGGGGTTAAGGGTCTTGGGACCAACGGACATCTGTCTGTAGACTATGGGGTTCGAACCAGCGACCTTATGATCACAGGCACGAAGGCCTGACCTGCTGAGCGCCAGAGATAATGACAGACATGCTGGTTTATAGGCCCCATTGTGCTTGGAAACGGACAGATTCGGCTTCACATGATGTGCAGTGACTAGTCTGATGGGGGGGAAGACAGCAAGAAAATGAAGCCCACACCTGCACTCAGGCAGCCCGCATTGCCCTCCACTGCAAAAGAGACACTGGGGACGCTGGGGGGTTGGCAGCATGTGACTATGGCCCCCGCCCCGCTCTTTATCGCCAGGGAGATGCCACTCTCATCCTGCAAAATCCCCAACATGTCTTATGCAGCATCTGCTGATAGCTGAGCCCCCCCCCCTCCCCCCCATCTCCCAGATCACTTTTAAAAATTAGATTTTTTTGTCATGTAGATAAATTTCCACTTTTCCTATCTTTTTCTGGTGGTGTTTGATGTAAATGGTGACAAAGAATGCCGAGTCTATTTAAACTGATAATTACTTTCATAATGAGATATACAAAAACAGTATGGCTTCACTCTTCCTTGGGTAACATTGACATGCTGCAGAATTTTATTTTTCCCAGTGATACAGGTGACTTGTATTCCGCTGCTCCCTTGGACACTCCGAAGGCGTGTCAATGTTTATCCCCTGGTGTTGACATGTGGGAATATTGCAGTGTCTGGATCCGATCTGTGATCGACTGAGCAAGCCTGCCACCTCTGGATGCTGCTTGACATTTCGACGCAGAAACACTTCTGCTTTATTTACCGTGAGTTAATGGTGTTTGGGGAGGAACTTTAAAATCCAGGTGGGCTGCTCATTCGGGACAGAGGGGCCGCAGGGGTCACGAGGGCAATCAAGTAATCTCTCCACCTCACGAATGAGACGGCGCCTAGACAAGGCAATATAGTCCCTCAGCTGTGGCGTGTAAATGCAGGAGTGTACAGGCCTCTTACAGAAAGCCTTGGAGAGAAGATTGAGGTTTTAATGTATTGGCAGTGTGTGTAACCATATTTCATATGGGCAGTATCCACAAATATGACATTTTCTGCATGAAAATCATCTCACATCAACATCCACAATATTGATAGCCCTCCCCCAATAAAAACCTTTTATTTAGCTTTGATTCATCTAAACAGGTGAAGAAAAGTCACCGAGCCTTTAAGAAGTGATGTTTGGTGGTTTGCTTGAAAGGGACCTTGCAGCATGGCTTCTTTATGTGGAAATGCAACCCCACACGTTTGGATGAACTGGCCCAAAATATTTATTTTTCATTTCATGGGCGAGACGCTTATCAGCGCGAACAGCCTTCAGTTGCAGTGAGTAAGCGTGTGATTGTACTTTTCAGTCTTTGCTCTGCTATATAAGAAGTCCATCCCACACCTGTGTCTCCAGCTCCTTCTGGGCTGGGGATCCTCTGCTTGCAGCTTGTCCTGCACAGCCTTATTTCCCTTGGTGATCGGTGCAGTAATTGTACTTTCATTTGCCTCTGAGTCAGATATCTCTGCCTTTGGTACCATGTTTATATTTGTTTGTCGGTGTAAACTTAATCCGGGATTCGTAACTCTGGATGGTAAGTCGATTCCCTCTTAAAACCTAATATAACTAGAATCTTTCCCACAAATTAAGTGGAATACATTAAGGGATATTAGTTATAAAGCATTTTACCTACAAAATAAAGCTATATTTTGGTGCATGTTTACTATTGTGTCTTGCTAGGCTGCATGTAACAGTACATGTTATTTTCTTCTTTATACCATGATATTCTCCATCTACCGTTACAGTTTGTCTAATTAACTGGCACCTTCATAATTACTATTTTGGTAATTTGTTCTTTGCGTGTAGAATGATTGTGATATAAAAAGTGAAAATGACCTCATGACAGAGCAGCGAGGCCCATCCACCCAAAACGGCGCTTCACTTTGTGCCCTTTTGCCATCGGCGTCGTGGGTGGCCGGGAACGAGGCCGGTGTCCGAAAGAAAGTGGCACTCGAAAGCGAGGCCGTGATGTCAGAGTAAGCAGAGTCAGGAGGAGAGCGAGGCCGTGATGTCAGAGTAAGCTGAGTCAGGAGG
>JAUMHC010000066.1:496087-507319 GCA_032359785.1 Heteromormyrus szaboi | reverse complement strand
ACATCATGCTTATTGACATTGTGTTTGTTGACATTGTGCTTGTTGGTGTCGTGCTTATTGACATTGTGCTTGTTGACATTGTGCTTGTTGACGTTGTGCTTGTTGACGTTGTGCTTGTTGGTGTCGTGCTTATTGACATTGTGCTTGTTGATTTTGTGCTTATTGACATTGTGCTTGTTGACGTTGTGCTTGTTGACGTCGTGCTTGTTGGTGTCATGTTTGTTGACTTTGTGCTTGTTGACATCATGCTTATTGACATTGTGTTTGTTGACATTGTGCTTGTTGGTGTCGTGCTTATTGACATTGTGCTTGTTGACGTTGTGCTTGTTGACGTCATGCTTATTGACATTGTGCTTGTTGACTTTGTGCTTCTTGGCGTCATGTTTGTTGATTTTGTGCTTGTTGACGTCATGTTTGTTGGCATCGTGCTTGTTGGCGTTGTGCTTTTTGACGTTATGTTGGTTTACGTTGTGCTTGCTGGTGTTGTGCTTGTTGATGTAGCTGCCTTGGACCAGTTGGTAAAGCAGGCTCCATTTAGCACTCTGCTTCCAAGGTCTTCTAACAGGTTAACCTTTTAGACCAATTTGATGGTGGCTTTGATGTTTGAAGAAGCTTTGAATATGGCAAGTCATATGAAGTCATTCTGAAGAAAAAGAGAGAACCCTAAGGAGACAGTGTCCATTATTAAAATTCCCTGCCGTCTTCATAGATTGATTTATACTTGAATTAAATACATTGGTTATTTCCTCTGTCATACATCAAGGTAAATTTCAAACCTGTTTCCAAGGATTTATTAAGACATGTTTCCTCTGAGAAGAGGCCTGAGAAGAGCTTGTTTATTTTTAATCTAAGGCCTGATTTTATTTCTCCAAAAAGATCAATTATGGCTCATTCTCAAGATATGTCTTACCTAGCAAGTGATCAGCACCAAACGTCAAAAGCTGCAGATGCCAACAACTGGCAGTAAGTATTTAATATAGATTAAAGGTGTTCTTCTCTGTAAGTGCTCATAGAAGACTAATCTGTTTGGTGTCACTGATGAAGGATGACATCATGTACTGCGCACGCTGTCTCAGAAATTCAAGATAAATTCAAAGTAGACCTGGTTTATCATGCCTGAGACACAGATTTGTTCTGTCCCTCCATCTTCTTGCTAATAATATACCTGTATGGAAGCTGAAGCTGACACGACGTCCTTTGGAAATCCCCGATTTTTTCATACAGAATATTCAGCTAGAGCTGTCAGGCAGACGAGAGTGAGGGTAGCATTTTTGGTCAGGCAGGTGATGGGATTCTCTGTGTTTTTCACCATCTGTGTTCATCATGGAGGTAAGATGTCATAGTGTCATTTCTTGGCTCCCAGTAAATCCAGCCTGGCTTCCATTTTGGTTTTTATAATTCCCAAAGGACATATCCAAAGGTAATTGTTCTCGCATCGTGCCAAAATGTCATGCTTGGCTCTGGAATTTTCCTGACTGTGCTGTGTTGATGCCGTCCAGGACCAGGCTCTGTAGGTCGTGCCAGGAGAAACCCTCTCCCTAGTCAAACCTGCACCCCCACGTCCCCATCCAGCACGCCAGCATCTGCTCTCTGTCCTTTCACTTGAGTAATGCCCCCTGCCATCCACAAAGATATTGCTTTACAAGGTGCAGTCTGGGACATTTCAGTGCCACATATTGACACAGAGAAATGATCACTTTCTATTCATCCATTCCTGTGAATTTCAAATAAGTGTCAAATAATATATCATTTTCCAATAAGCATGGGTGCTATTGTGTGGCCTTCTTTGTAGTTAATTAGTAGCTTTTAATCATAATTATAACCTCACAATATGCAATATGCCTGATGCATATAATTACTTAAATGAGTCATAAACTGGTTTTGTTGAGAGTCTTCCTATGTTATGTTTTAAGAGTAGCCTGGGGCTTTGTTTTCTGGTTCCTCGTGAAATC
Organism: Heteromormyrus szaboi; assembly: GCA_032359785.1. NCBI lineage: Eukaryota > Metazoa > Chordata > Actinopteri > Osteoglossiformes > Mormyridae > Heteromormyrus > Heteromormyrus szaboi. Next base: position 505,367 of record JAUMHC010000066.1, on the reverse strand, counting down.
CAGAAGGGTCGTTTGTAATCTGTTGGTCTTCCTAGGATGAGATCCTTACAAAAAAGTATTATGGTATTGCCATCAAATAATAGCATAGTAGTACTGCTATGATAAAACCATTGTAATTTGGCCAACTATATACCACGGTATACTACAGTACATAGTATTACAATGTATCTTCAGTTAAAATACAATGGTAATCAGTTAAACTTTTTGCATTGTACCATGGTAACATGCTTTTAAATATGCTATACACTGGTAATATAAGCTTATTTTCAATAGTATTTATGTAGCGTTTACCATTCTAATGATATAGCACTGAAATTAGACATCATAATTACATTAAATGTACCATGCATGAAATGTATCTGTTTTGACTTAGTGAAGAAAACACTTTAACAGTTTAATAGCTGCATGCATCAAAACCAATTAACCACTTACCGATATAAGTGTTTCGATGGCAAAAAAGGAAACTTTCTTTTATCAAAATGCATGTTCAAAAAACAGAAATAAAACTGTTCACATTTTTAACTGTGTCTTTATTTGAAAAAATAGTTACTGATTTCTGTAAGTTGCTTAGATGAAATTAATGGATTCCATCACCAAATCCAGTACAACTAAAATGATTGCAGTCCAGTGTAGCCCCAAGTGATCAAACCTAACAATGTCCATGCTAAATACCATAGTACCAGTACAGGTTGGAAATAAATACCGTGGGACATAACAGAATACTATGGTATAAGAACAAAGTACCATAGTATAAAATAAAATACTGTTCAAATGCTAGGAAAATATACCATATGTACATCATCATACTATAAATGTACCATGCAATCAAGTACAACCATTCTGACATGATATTACCATGGTAAGGGGAGTGAACGCAAACGAGCTTAGGGAAATCAGTGAGTCACAGAGCGGATGCAGGACTCAAACCCGCAGCCCTAGAGGTGTGAGGCTGTGTTTGTGCCATGTGTTGACATCTTGGTGGGATGCTCTTGCCTGCACTTGTTAGCGCATGTCTGTCGCTAGTGAGGGCTGGGGTAATTCAAGCACCCTGTGTATGGTAATCATGTTAAGTGTTCATTGTCTGAGCAGGAATGTTGCAATTACAGTATGAAAGCGCGTTATGTTTTCTTGATATATGCTGCCTCTTTCATCCCCTTGAACGTGTAGGTACTTAAAATCCATTCTGAACACAACCATTCAAGAGCATGAAAAGAGCAAACAAGCCCAGAGCTCAGCGCAGAGTTTTCTCACTTCCTGTCTTCTCTTGTCTCACGGTGCGTGACCAGGGTGTTAGTTTATCTGGAGAACGTCCGTGCTGGTCTCGGATTAAGTGCTGCTGGAAGGGTTTGTTTGCCAGATAACCAGACCGGCGGGTTGAGAGCCGCGTACATGCGCTGATCTGTTCCAAGCAAATGGTATCTCCCACACTGGACCAGATACACCAAGCGAGCCTCACTGCTGTCATAAGAGGCATCAGAAGGACTTATGGGCTCTGTGCATGACCAATCTAAGCTAGAAGCTACTGCAGTAGTACATTTTTATCTTCATTGTGGAGTAAAGCATTTTGATGAGATAAAAAACATTATGTGGCCTATTTTAAGGTCTTATGAATTGCAGGTCACATTTGAATTTGTTTTATTGTATGTAAAATATTTGCTGTTAAAGTACCTTAATAATGGCTGATTTCTGCAGCAAACCCCGCTGTTGTTGCTCTCTATCGCTCTGTTGTGTATTTGTCCTGTCAATTTATTATGACGATTAATGGAGGCCAGGCAGACCCGTGCGGCACACTTTATAGACTTCTGCAGTGAAGCTGAATCACCACATGTTATGTCAATACTAGGAGCCACGGCATTAATTCGTTCTGGACCCTGTCACCTTCCAAGCACTTCAAACTCAGCAGGAGGGAGGATTCGGCAAACGACTAAAGCTCGCTTGTTTGCTTAAAACGTGGAAGCCGTTTACGGTTTGTTTGGGGAAACTACAATAAAGCCGTATAAATACTTCACTAGATAAAAAAGAGGGCATATTGCAAGTAAAAAAAATGAGGCTTGGCACCCAGAGCTGGGAGGAGTAAGGAGATATATAAAAGACCGCAGATCAGAATGATTATAAAAGGAAACTGGGCCACTATTCCTTAATAACAAGGTATTTTTTCCAGGTGGTTGTGGAGTTGCTTCACTAGTGTGTGTGTGTGTGTGTGTTTCCCACACACACACATACCGTATATATACTGTATACGGTTTCGATGCGTTGGTATTTTAGATTATAGAGCGTTCTTACGGTCACTTTCATTTGGCAGGACATTCCCAGAATAAAACAAATCACGCCGAGGTGAATTATGAAAGCCGTAGCAGACGATGGATACCCGCCCTGCTTGTCTGTGTCTTTTTTGTGACTCTTGGCAGCGCTTCCTGCATCGTTTTTTACTGCCGTGTAACGCTGCAGGAAAACAGGTGGCCTTTGTGGAGATGTCTTTTCGATTCGTTTGCAGGAATCACGGCCAATTATAATATCCGCAGGAAAGCGTGAAATTAATTTGATGAATTAAATGTAAACGCAAGGAAAGTAGCTCCGTATTTCCGTCCCGTTAACCGTTTTCTCACCTTATAACCGCTATCGTTTCCCCGTTTTAAAAAGATATGAATCCGCTTCCAGTTTTCCTGTTTCCTTTATACTCTGCAAGAAACATAAATGATAAAAAAACTCCAAACCGCCAATTAAAAAAAAAATCTTTCCCTTTTCAGTGATTTGTAAGAAATAGGGTGTGTTTCATTTCAGTAAAATAAAGTAAGATTGCTGTAAAAAATTTAAAGCAACATTGTTCGAATCAAACAGTATTTAGTCGTGTTTTTCACAATCTTGGGATGTTTTGCCCCTCATGCTTTTATTGTATTCTATATTTTAACGAGTGTACTTAATTAATGATGTCCTTCGCAGTTAAGTTTTTGTATCATTTTAGTAAATTAACTTAATACCTTTTATTCAGAGAAACTTCGTTTCCCAATTAAGTTTTCTGCATACTTTGTTTCGTTGTACCACACACAGGGATCGCTGTTTTTATTCATGATGATTGCCATTTTGGTCAGTATTAATAATGCACATAAAAATAATGTGCTTATACTGAGCTGCATATAATCACATTGCACATAGTAAGTTAAATTCTCACTAGGCTCCAGTTCATTTTACCGATTTGTTTTATTTCTGTTTAGAATAATTTTGAAAATTTAATTTTGAAAAATAAACACATGTTGCACAGCTGTGGTCGTGTCTGAACGCGTTGTCTGTGACCGCGTTGGCTTGTATCACTACATATGTTACCTTGATTATTCTATGATACTATCAGATTTGAGTTTCTCTGAATTATGTGAATGGGCCTTGAAATAGAAACAAAAGCCTATAAATTACAGGTCTTTGTATCAGTACCAGTAAGCAAGTTAGCCTTGAATAGGCAGACGTGCACGCAGACTTATTTTCCATTGAGAAATAACACATTGCCAGGTGATTTTATTAAACTTGCATTTCTTTGGTCTGCAGACTTCTCTGTGGCTCACCCTACTGGTTTCTCTGAGTATTACCGCTAATGATGTTGTGGTGGGCCAAATCTTTAGCATTTGAGATCTTACTCAAAGCTCATTACATACATGTCAGCCTAGCTGCAGTGAAGCAGTACGATGGGAGCTAAAATCCCTCAGAAAAGGTCTCCTTCAGCTTGCTGTGAGATTTTCGTCTTACGGCCTGAGACATGAGCTCAAAACTGTGATGCATAACAGAAATATCATTTTATGGAGTTCTCAGGATGCATCTTGTGTTTCTTTATTAAAATTGTACAGCGCATGCAGAAAGAGACGTCCTCTCGGCTCGGCCGCCCAGTATGGATGGTGGTGCCTCTCCCAGCCGTCAGGGCCCAGCCTGATCTGTCCGCCGCATTTGCCAGATGGGCCATGTTGTAGAGATGCTCCTCGGGGTGGCAGCATGATGGAGCACCTTGAAGACAGGAGCACGTGGCCCCACATGCCAGAGCTTCCCGAGCAGATGGACTGAAACTCGGCGATCGCCACAGCGATGACTCACTCCAAGTTTTCAATCATCATGTCCTCCTCGGCTGTCCTTTTTTCAGTTGTCTGACAACGACACTTACAGATTCTTCACTTGCTTTGTGCTTTTCTCCATCCTACAGTCATCTGTCCATCTTCAAACCGCTCATGATGCTCATGGTGAGAAGCTGACCTGGGTTAGTTAAGCCTAACCCTAAGCCTAAGCCTAACCCTAACCCTAAGCCCCGGCAGCAAAGGCCCGGCTCCATCCTGGACAGCATGCAGTGCAATTTACATAGATGAATATGTTACTGGAGTGATTTGAGCAGAAGTGGTACAACAGCAGTCTCTTCAGAGCTTGAACCTGGCACAGAAACCTCTTGTGGAACAAGTTCACGTCCCCTACTCCACACAACACTACCCCGATAGACCCCATATGTGAAGAGCAGGCCATTGCTGGAGGAGAAATGGCGTTGTGGAAATCATACTAGTGACAGAGTGTTATAATGCGGATCGTATATAAGAGCTCTTCCTGCCTGTGTGACCTTGGACAAGTGGACCCAAAAATCATTCAGAAGGTTCATTTCACTGTTTGCGCTTTGATGACAGACTGCAGAGAGTGACAGAGACCAGCCGCAGGCAAGCTTATATCTGGCTTCTTAAGAGTCTGTTTTGGTTTCTCCAGAAGCTATCAGACTGTACTAGCATTTGGGAGCCTGATTCACAAAAGAAATATTTGAAATAACTATGAACCAAAGCAGTCACTCAGGAAGAGTTATTTGGCATGACTAACGTGTGTCTTCATTTATGTAACGACTCGTGCTGGTGTACAGTGGAGCTAATGACAGTGAAGAAATCACTGAGCAGCGTGCAGCCACAGACACTGGGTGTCAGCGTGGTGGAGTGCAGCCTTCAGAGCTGCCAGAGGCTGTCACCGTCACCGTCATCCCTGAAGTATATCGTTTGAAGTTAAAAGGCGACTTAATTGTTGGGGGTAGTGCTGCCTCGGTGTCCTCGGAAACATCCGCTTGGGATTGGAGCCCCTCCCAAGCTGGATATGCACAGGTCCTATTCCTGTCCCACCACCACTGCTTAGACGTAGAAAACAAGGTCTGTCTTTGCTCTAGTCCAAAGTGAACTTTAAACATTTTTGTTTGCATTTTGTTTCTTTAGTAGGGTCTTACTACTACTCATTTGAGAGATCAAAGTGTTCCCACTTAATAAGAATGCAGTAACAATATTAATTGGCGGCTGAGTGGAGTATGATGTCACCGGCAAAGCTGGACCTGGATCTAATAGCAGCATCTGACGTTGTGTGCTAAGAGCTCACTGAACATTTATGTTGTCTTATTTCCTGTAACAGGCAGTACCCAGGCAGACTGCATGCGACTACGCTGCTACGTGTTTAGTGTGGTAAAAATGTAAGTGGGAATGTACAATTTGAAAATCTGTGGGTGGCTCTTTATTTTTGGTGTTTATTATGATTGATTTGTTCATTCTTTGAGCTCGTTGCGTAATCGACGGCTCTACAAAGCTGGCCATTGGCTTTATTTCACTTGTGTTGGTATGATCCCCAACTGAAAGGACACATGGGTAAAAACAAAGGCGTCCATTAGCATGCTGTTGACTCTTCTTGGGAAATGCAAACAGATGAATGGAAAACGAGACTTCATACGGGGATGGAGTGACTTTAATGGGGCTGTGGGCTGAGTGTGTCTCAAGGACCATTTGCATGACAATGCTGAGTGAGATAATCACCGTTTTGCAGCGAGTGCTGGCCATCTTAGTGAAATTGGCGTGTTTTGCCACCTCGCCTCATTGGCACCATCGATTGTGCAACGTCTCCTGTCAGGAGGCCACCAGAAGAGGTTGGGGTTGAATGGTGCTGTAAAATTGAGTTGGTGTGTAGAGTGTATCTTTGTCATTCTCCACATTCTTCTGTACCATGGTCTATGTGTCTCTGACTGGAGTTTAACCTTGAGCAGCCTATAGCGAGTCGGCTTATTCATCGTCTTGTTCTCCAAAGACTGTCTTGTCTGGGGTGAAGGAGGTAAAGATGAGCCTTGCTTTTTATCTTCCAGGTGTTTGGATCTTCTGAAACGAGACCAAATGCACTTGTCAGGATATCGCAGTGATTTTACCGTTATCAGGATTAGAACTCCCTGTATACATCTGCCATGTTTGGACACCGGTGCTCAAGGCTATACACATCCCTCTGTAAAGACGTCTACTCTTCAGGCGTTACAGAATCAGACTAAATAAATGTATCAGGCAATCAGATTCAGAAGCATGAGACATTCGAAGCACAATCTCACCTATCCAGCCTTTTGTGATCAATCTTTAAACCATGATGAAAACCAACAAATGTTAAAATAAACAATACTTAGACAAGCCTGATAAAATACTTATATGTGGGCATGATGAAATTGGCTGCAAGGCCTTTCGAGATTTGTGCCGTTTTCCGGGATCCATTGAGCAGCCTGGCTGTGGAGCAGGTGTCGCTCTACACTTGTGGATTTTCCAAAATACAGGTTGCATGATTTATAGACTCGCTGCATTATCTTAAGAAAAAAAAAAAAACCTAGCGAATGACGGCTACTTATGATAAGGTTTGTTTGATGTGTTCTCTGTGTCTCGAATTAATTTCATAGTTGTGATGGATTGAGGTGCCCCAAAGACACATTGGACCCTTATCTGGTCAATAAGAGGTAGCTTCGGGTGTTTCGCATGGCAGGAAACACCTGCTCCATCTGGCAGGAGGATCGTTATCATTCCACAGGTCTGTCAGCAGTTCTGGCGATTTCCAGGTTCAGGAATAACTCGTGCTACCGGCCAGCTAATCGCTTTCAAAGCCTACGTAGGCGTTCAAATTTGTAACAGGTTTTGACAAAGGGAGCTCAAGTGTAGCAGTAGCAAATGGATAATTTGCGATGCAGGTATCAGCAGTGAAGGAATAATCCGTGAAACAAGTCCACTGTGTTGCAGTCCTATCCTCTCTGATCCATCAGCCAGAACCCGAAACACAACAGAATGTGAAAAATATGGACTTCACACCGCCTCTTTCGAATAATTAATCCTGCATCCTTTCTCCTCCAGCTAAAGACACGGCCCCTCGCCAAATCCGATTACAGCCATGCTTGTGATTTGATTAGCTTCACGCTAGCAGTTTTCAGAGGCGGAGCTTTCGTCGCCCGTCATCGAGGAGGAAAGCGGACGGCGAGTTTGGAGAAGCATGTGCTAAGTGGCCACTTCAGGGTCACGTCCTCTAATCAGGCCATTTGTGTTCAGCGGCACAATTATTCCGGGTGCTTCCATCGTGCGGGAGATGTGTCACACCAAACAAAGGGGCTCTTTCTGAGGAGATCGCCTTCAGAAATCCTCTGTGCTCAGCACCCATTTGGACCCCCCCAAGGAGTGGTCACGTTTAGGACTCGCTCTGAGAGTCACAGCCCAGGGCCTTGTGGCCTGTTTATGTGCTATGCGTGTCACCTACAAAGTTCACCTGATGTGTAGCATGTCACTACGCTGATTCTGTGATTCACAGCTAGTTAAATTCAAATAGTAGCCTTTTAAGTTGAGATTTTGGCCCTTATGAAAGCATATCACATTGGGCCCCCAATCCAGACTAATTGAATTGTGTTCCAAATTTAAAATTTGGGCTCCAGTATTTGAAATCGTCCTAATTCACACCCTTTACGGCACCCATCCTGTACAGACTAGGAATTAGTGATTGTTGTTGTAGAGATTTGAGTGTGAAGAATATTAGTGGTGAGAAATGGAGCACAGATAAGTGCAGATTGGTGATACGGTAGACGTGTGTGTCATGCACGGGGCGGGACTCGGTCATATGTGCTTCAGACCTCAGTCTTTTTCCAACAAGCTTTCTGCTTCACAGCCTAGATCAGGCCAGACACGTATAAACAGGTTTATCTGATTAATTGTTTGATTGCCATGAGAGCCCTTTGACCCTTAACACGGCACCAAAGGCAGGCAGAAGGGCCATTATAAAATGAATCCGCATGGGTGGTTTTCCTAGCCGGGCCGGGCACGCAATTTTGTTTTTTTTTGAGGCCGTAATATTAAGTGACATACGGCGGGTGAGTTGTCAGACAGGAATTGCATATAGATGAAGTGTCAATACACACATTTGCCCAGTCGGCTGTATCTAAACACTCATTAACTCCTTCAGTTAAAAAATATCAGCGACTAAGGCACCATCAGATCTGTAGGCTTATTGTGTGTGTGAAGCTGTATGCGAACAGCTTGTTAGAGTTTCCTCAACGTTAAAGGAAGGTCCCTCATACCCTGATCCCATTTTCCATCTTCTGTTTCCCGTGAAGCCTTGATGCTATGAAAAAAATAATTCTGGGAGTCTGGCAAGGCTTGTTTTGTTACTGAAGGATGTTCATTTTAGATTCACACAACAATATAACAAAATATAGTAAAGTTACTGTATATCTGTGATCCAAATCTGTCTGCTTCGTGTCCTATAGTTGAACCCTGTTGTGCATTACTGCCCTCAGAATCACTCAGGCCTTGTTCTGGTCCAGCCTTGAAGCCTCCAAAGTGCTCTCTGTGTACTGTACCTGAAATATTGTTTCTTCTGAACAAATATGACTCATTTGTTATCACACCATTAGAAAGCATAACATATTCCACTGAAACAATGGTTGTCCATTGGCTCTAAGCTCCCCCGTGTCACCCTACCTGGATTTAAATGGTTTCTCTTTTTTTTTTGGAAAGTTATGACTTTTCCTTAAGGCCTGAAAGTTGCTGTGTGTTTGTTTTCCATGCCATTGCGTTTTTATTGCTGAGCCTTAAAGACCTTTTCGCTGCTCAGAACAAAAGGTTTCTCCTTTTTCTTTATCGTTTAACACTTAATGTGAGATGGGATGTCAGGGTCATCGCCACTTCCGCGTGTCTGGTTATCCCGTAATGCCTCCATCGCTCCCACTGGGGGGGGAGAACGGCGGCATGCCGAAGAAGGTCTCTAAAACTCAAATACATCCGCTAAAGGGAAAAGGCATACAGAACATGTTGGAAGATGCTGGTAAAGGTGGTGCGGAAGGCAGCTGAAGTTTGCTTCTCAGAGACAGTGGTTGATGGAGCCCCGGGGGCCGGACCTGGGGGCCGCGTCCCCGTTAGCTGCTAACTGTTTTACAGCATGTCCCGAGCACCATGGCTTCTCAAACCTCAGACTCAACCACACAGAATTGCTAATGGGGGGGGGGGGGGGGGGGGGG
>JAUMHC010000066.1:468890-480663 GCA_032359785.1 Heteromormyrus szaboi | reverse complement strand
ATAGCAGGGATAGGTTCCAGGTGATGTTTCAGCACAGCAGGGATAGGTTCCAGGTAATGTTTCAGCATAGCAGGGATAGGTTCCAGGTGATGTTTCAGCATAGCAGGGATAGGTTCCAGGTGAACTGTGTTTCTGTAGTGGTCTCCCACCCTTTTTTACCGTGAGAGCTGCCTTTACAAAGAGAATAATCTAGGGAGCTACCGAAATGTTGCTGATTGGGAGGTCCCTCTTGACTGGGGGGGCATCTCCCTTTGTGGATTTTGGTGACTAGGAGAGCGGACATGAAGGTGACATTCAGATTGCCGCCATTAACTAGGTAACGTAGGTTGTTGAGCATGCTGTAGTGTTGAGGTTACCTGGGGGAGTCTGCAGTGTTGAGGTTACCTGGGGGAGTCTGCAGTGTTGAGGTTACCTGGGGGAGTCTGCAGTGATGAGGTTACCTGGGGGAGTCTGCAGTGTTGAGGTTACCTGGGGGAGTCTGCAGTGTTGAGGTTACCTGGGGGGGTCTGCAGTGTTGAGGTTACCTGGGGGGGTCTGCTGATCGAAGTAACTGTGGCATCCAGTCTGCCCAGCATTATTTAAGGTTCCTTCATGGCTTCGCTTTGTCTTCCTGGGCTTCATCCGTGTGGAGAAACATGGATTCCCTTGTCTGGACCCCTCCATGCGGAGACCAGAGATGTCTGGGAATTATCCCATCATGCAGCAGGGCAGGAAGCCATAAGCCGCTACCCCCACATTGTGGGGGCCCTTTTAACTGGCCTTTCCACTAAATGGGCAAAATGGTTTAGCAGCTTATTAGCATCTTTTCATGAAAAGGGACAGTTTTGCCAAGACACTGGGCCAGAGCCGGATTCCGGAAATCTGGGATGTGCCGGTGAGGTCGGAAGCGTTTATCTGTGCTGGCTGCAGCCAGAATTACCCGTCAGCTCTGATACTGAGACACCGTTGTCCTGGCAACCACATAGACAGATTGCCATGCTTCCCTGTGCTGCTGCGATGATGCCATGATGATGTCATGACCAGAGAGAACTCCCTGTCATCAAAACGTATCACGGCCCATTTGCGAATAATGGAGCCCATCATATAGACTCCTCCTGTTGACAAAGGGACTTATTTCAACGCTTGGAGGTATAAGTGCATGCGGTGATCAGATCCCTAGCATGTAGACCATAGCCAGAGGGGCATTAGTTGGAGGCCACTTTCTACACTTCCTCCTCTGACTTTCCACAGTCCTCATGCTAATGGTGACCTCTGGCGTCTGCTGATCATGGTGACCAACCCCAGTGGGCGAGCGGCCTTCCAAGTGGATGAGGAGTCGCGGTTAAGGTCATTGATTTAACAAGATTGAGTAAGTGGGGTACGGTGATCATGTACAACCTGTATTTCCCCTTTCTGTTTCCATCAGGCATGAGGGAACAGCAAACCTGTGCTATTGTCTTTTTTTTTGTTCTCTGAGTAATTGTACTCCTGCCAGATGAAAGAACGACAAAGGGGGGAGAAGACAACATCAGAGAGAACATCAGTGTCTTTGAGCTCCTGGGGGTAAACGGGGGCCAGACTCACTCATCAAGGGGTTAACAGCTGCGGAACCTCACAGATCATTTCTAGGAATACGGCCATCTGGTTTGGCACCTGAAAAAAGTCGCTTAAATGAAGGATCTTCTGGAAAAAATGTTTTCGAGCTGTCCGTGCTGGACAGTGAGGCTAATGTGAACTTACAAATTTATGAATGACTCTGATTGGTGACAACAGGATAAGCAGGTCTTGGTTGATATTGCAGGCCCATATTTAGACTTTAATCAATATTCAAAGTTAGCAGCACCAGAGCTAATAAATAGATAAAATAATGCTAAAATAATGGAGATGACTGCATTGGACTATCCGCCATTTTCATAGTGGAGGATGAGTGATTTTGTCGTCTCATTAATCACTTAGAACCTGGTTACAGTCTCCCAAGTCGGTGCTGCTCTTCCTGACTACCTGTGATGTATGATGTGGTTGCTACACTAGCTCATGGGATTTTAAGAAGTAACATAATCAATGTCAGTTTCACAAAAGATTTTTGGAGTTCAGAGATTAGTTGATTATTGCAATGAGCCATTGATAATTGGTTATCGGAATCGATTATTGGTGTTGGTATTGGTAATATTGTTCTGTAGTGATGTGACTTAGCTGTCAGGTAAGCAGCTGCAGCAGTTATATTAGTGATGTGTCTTGCGGATGTGGTGACAGATCATGGTATGTGAATCGTGCTAAGTGGTGCTAAGTGGTGCTAAGTGGTGCCTTTGTGCTCTTACATCCAGAAAGGTGTTGGCATTGCCAGATAAAACTAAATGTCCCCATAATGTGATTCACACCTGTTATTCGGTTCCCACAAGAGAAAACTCAATTTGTATAAATATCTGTGAATACAATCAAAACACTAAAAATGCCAAAAGGGTACTTATGGTTAAGATTAGGGCTGAGTAGGGGTTATGGGTGACAATGCTGGAATTAGGGTTTTTCCCATCGCAAATGAATGGAGAGTCCCCACAAAGATATACAGTAGATACCTAATCTATTTGTGTGTTTGTGTGCATATGTCTGAATGGGTTTATGTGCGATTATACATCAGCCTTCATCACTCTCATTTCCCAACCTTTTACACTTCCTGTTAATTACACTTTAAATTTCATTTAAAGTTCAGCTTGTTCATTTCTCTTAAATATCGTCTTGTGCATAATTTTCAAGGACCCGTATTAATTAGATCAACTCATACTTACTTTTGAACTCGGCACATTGTTAATTTATCTTGCCACTGAACAATTAATTGTGATTGTTGTTTAATTATTTTTTAATTACTGATTTTTTTCCCCAAATCTCATTTCTTATCCTTCTCTGTTTGACTATTCTGGGCATCTGGGCATGAGTGAAAACAAGAAAAATGAGCAATTTAATGGAGTAGCTTGTCAACCAAATATATTCTGAGCTTTCAGAGTGATTTGTCAGGGAAAAGGCTTTTATACACATGCATATCTATAATTTTAATTTGTGTATGTTGTGTGCAAAATGACATAGCTATGAATATGCACAATGGCTGATTGATTACCCCAGGACAAAAGCCCTCTATGCTAAAAGCAGTGATAAGTTTTGCTGTGTGGGTGGAAAATATTAAAAATAAAAGGGTTTCTAAATGGTACTTAGAACAAATTGTATAGAAGCAGCCGAGCTGCTGAACAGACAGCCCTTATTACGCAGCTGATGCAGTTTCCTATGCAGCAGATTGACACTCAGACCACAGAATTGAATATAATTTGTGATGGTGCTGCTGTAAGGCTGAATGTTATCTGAGGGCCAAGATGGTCCACTCTGTTGCTCAGGGGTGGAGATGGTCCATCCTGGTGTCCTGGGGCCCATCCTATTGTCTGATGACTGAGATGGACTGGTTGTCTGGGAGCTGAGATGGTTTGTCCTGTTGTCTGGGGGCCAAGATCATCCATCCTGTTGTCTGGGGGCCGAGATGGTCCGTCCTGTTACCCGGGGGTCGAGATGGTCCATCATGTTGTTTGATGGCCATGATGGTCCATCCAGTTGTCCGCGGGCTGAGATGGTTTGTCCTGTTATGTGGGGGCCAAGATGGTCAGTCCTGTTGGCTGGTGGCCAACATGTTACTTCCTGTTGCCTGGGAGCCGAGAAGGTCTGGCCTGTTTGAGGGGGCAGGGGGTTTGAGGGCGTGCTGAGTCTCCAGGTCCTGGTCTCCGACATGCAGCTCCGTGAAGACTGATCCACATTTTGGCTTCCTCCTGAAGGAGCAATTGACAGCAGGTTGATGGCCAGAGCTCTGTGTAGAGCGGGCTTGCCTGGACACTCTCATTGGAGCACTCCTCCTGATCACAGTCAGGGTCTGACCAGGGAGTAAGGCACCATCCAGTCTGTACCATCCAGTCATACCAGTTCATTGTTTTCAATAAGCCTCAGATTCAGTTCTGTTTGGGTCAGAACCCATTCGTGTTGTAGGACCCGTTGGGTCGCAGGCTTGTTTGGGTCACAGCCCATTTGGCTGTGCATCACCACCCATATTGTTTTATCCTGACCCTGAAAAAACGACGACCACTTGTTGATCTCCATGAGCAGCTTCGGCTGTTTACATACTGCACAGACACAAGCACAGAGCCACATCTATACTTTGAAATTCACTCATGATTATTTTAAGCTGTTTATCCATGTGCAGTCAGTGATGGGTCATTAACCATCCAGTTTCAGGCCACTTTTCTCATCTGGCAGCCAGATAAAATGGCCTGGGATAGCAGACACCATCTTCCCCCAACAGATCCTTGCAGACAAAGCAAAGGTTTCAGTCTCAAGCTTTTAGACGCAGCTCAGCACAGTGGGATACAAGTCATAAATGCTGATGCTGACTGCCCTGGAAACTGTGAGAAAACTGCAACGTCCTTCATTAAAGCCGAGATTAATGACTTTTAATCATGTGCCTTTCAGAAGAAGGTGGGACAGGCAGGGCGGGTTTTGTGACTGTGACAAAGGTCAGGGTAGCGTGCTGTGTTTGCAGTATGAAATCTTTTGTATTTTTATGGTAATTACAGCTGCTCTAGCAACAGCCCCACACTAAACATCCCAGATTAGTGTGGAAATGAACAGGGAAGAGTGATGATGGATGTTTTAAATAGCCTATAGCTCATTAGGACTGACTGTAATCTCATCACCTCCCAACACGTGTAAATCGTTAGATTGTAGACAAAACGCCCTATTGTTATCAAAATGCAAATGTGGTTGCTGATAACACCTGATAGAAAATATAATTATAGTAACAGAACGAGACGCTGAAGTCTTAATTCGACTGTGTACTGAACACAATGTAATTAATTTATGATGACTGTTCATAGATAGATTTTATAATTGGCCCTGTGTTTTGTTTTTCTTTCCTTAAGGTTGGTCAATGAAAATCTCAGCATTAGGCAACTCAAAACTCAATAAATGCATATATTCACAAATTTCATATTTCTTTTTATCTGCCTCACTCTTAACGCTGTGAGAAGCATCCTTTAATGAGGTCCAGGAGACACTGTGATAGGCCTGGATATTTACATTTTATTAATTCAGCAGTTTAGGGTCAGCCAGTCCCTGGAACAATTGGGGTTAAGTGGCATCACTCGGCCAACGCTGGGATTTGAACTAGCAACCTTCTGATCATGGGCACAGCATCCTAGCCCACTGAGCCCCCCATCCCTAGTCCAGTCATACGTGGGGGTAATCACCTACCCAGCACCTCCGCATTGGGGGTTAAGTTCCATCCTCATTCCTCTGTGCCTTTGGCCTCTCAGACTGCAGCTCTTGCTTTGCTGGTTCTGGCCCAGTCGCTCTGCTGCGCTGTGGTTCCGACACGTTAATCCCTCGTTCCCGCAGCGAGTGACACCACCCCCCGATAGCTCCACGCCAAGGCCATGGGGGGAGGGGGGTCCTCCGGCTTCCTGCGGCTGACGCCACACGTCGCTGGCTAATTAAAGCCCCCACCTCGTTAGGGATGACGAGCGGGGAGCACGTTCCCTGGATGTAGTGACATCTTGTTTCAAGCTGAAATTTAAAATGCCATGTATTACTATGGTAACTAGTGGGCATCTGGTCAATTTCAGATAGGCTTACCATACTATATATATACTAAACAGAATGAGTACATCTTAACTGTTACGACAAAAAAATAACACTGACATGATTACATATACCATTATACTACCATAAATACAGTATACTGTATGTGAGCTCCAAAGTATCAGGTATCTGTGCCTTTTAATTTTGATCTTGGCATCATGTGTCGTCGTTCAAGTTCTTGCTTAAGTGTCTTAAGTGTCCTTTTTCATCAGCATTGGCTGCAGTTCATGGGACATTCCTGAAGAGCCTGAACTCTTGCACGTTATAGTGTCTGTGTTTATATGGTCATAAGAGGATGCCGGTTGGTAGCTAGGCTATTGACAGAGGAAATTAAGTAAAAAATTCTACACATTGAAAACTAGCAGGTTAGAGTTTTGATGCTGTTAACTCTTGCTTGATGTGGGGAATGTGGGATAAAGTTATGGAGAAGTGTTTACTAGGTATGAGCAATCAGCAGAAGCTTCATCAATCCGCTGTCTTCGTAATTCTTCGTGTTGGTGCTGTGATTGTGTGTCATGACCTTCCTATGTAAATGAGAAGGCTTTTGTTCTTAAATCAGTGATATAATGAACACTGGTGCAGAATCCCAAGCCAAGCATGCAGACACGCCAGCGTGGGTGCGATACAGACACGTAGGGGGCGGTAATGTACACAAGAATCTTCTGACAGTATGAAGGGCGATGAATTGCAAATTCCGTAATTCCTTTGTTTGGAGATGTCTAGATGTTTCTACTCTGAGAACGGGGTACCATGGCAACAGATTGTTCCATGTTAATTTTCATATAATTAAAACAATCCAGGCTTCTTCAGATCAAGTATCATCTCTCTAAATAACCACGGGAACAAGTTATTTTCTGAAGGCGTGGTTTTCACCTGTTAAAACTTGCTGCATGTGCTACTTTAGCTTTGTAAATGCGCCTTCTGACATTCAGGCTCAGCATTTCCCACATGTACGTGAGAGAGGCTCCAAACCCATTAGTATTACTGTTATAGGGCAGAGGTTAGTGCACTTACCTCACACCTCTAGAGACCATGGTTTTAGTCTCCGCCCCCGGCCTATGTGAGTGGAATTTGCATGTTCTCCCCATATCATCAGGGGGTTCCCCCAGTTCTTTTCTCTCTGCTCCTATAGGTCGGTGCAAAGCCCCGCCCGCCCCCTCCTTGCAATGTGCCTGCAGAGCTCCCCTGTTGTTCCTATTTACCACTGTTCTCATTTGCTAATTGGCTGTTGTATTTCTGAAGAATGAGCATTTCTCCGTGTTTATGCTAAGAATTACGGCGGCTCCCATTGAGGCTCCGTACATCAGCAGTGTGGATGGAGGTCTTTGTTTGCTGAGCGTTATTTATAGGGGATCTGGCACCACAGGGATAAGTGCTTCTGTTTTATTTAGCCTGAGTGTAATATCTTGAATATTATTTTACTCTGTGTGTAAAAAATTGACATAAAATGGCTGCTAAGTCACATGATTTGGCTGAATATCATCACGCTACTTTGGTTAAGCTTTCTAAAATAGATTTTGTTCACAAACACTGGCTCACCATTTCAACTTGGGGGGGGGGGGGGGAGACTGCAACCAGTTGTTCTGTTGGGAGGGCCAGATGTATTTGACCTTACAGCCCTCTAAGTATTACTCACACTAGATTTTCAGCATTAATAAGCAAAATACAGTTTTGAAAAATGATGTTATAATTGCAACGCCTTGCAGTCTCATTTTACAGTTTTTTACAAATATGTAACTCACTCTGATTTTTTGTTAAGACTGTCTTGATTTCAGAAGCTTGAGTATTTTTTTCTGTTGTTAACTGCGCTTTTCACCAACTGAAGTGACTTGACCACACCTGCATCAAGTGTCAAGAAATTCTGCTTACATTTACATTTCGCCTGTTCCTCACAAAATTTTATCCCACATATAAAATGTTAAAAAATAATAGTAATAATATTAATGCATTTATTTCAGGCCCTAGCAGCATACATATTTAGGGGAGCCATAGGGGGGGGCGTGCAAGTTGTCACTGGGGGGCTGTGCATGTTGTTGCAGGGGCACTACCTCCCCCAGAACCACCCCTGCCCACACTGCAGTGTGGGGGGTTTCTGCATTCAGCACAGGACATCGCGTATACTCTAAGTATGATCGAAACACCATGAAATTTCCACCCTGGTGTGGCCAATGTAATGGTTATCTGGAAGCTTGTAGCTGTCACACGCATTGTTCAGGATTAAACACTGAATGTTTTGGGATTGGTTTCTGTTCCAAAGAACACAGTCTTTAGGATGTAATTCCGGTTCCATAACCATGGCCTTCCTTCGTTTAGCTGCCATTCATACCCGAGGTGCTCCATGTCTCTACGGCCTTTAACATAAATGTCCTCCAAAATTTGTCTCTGCAACCAACGTCCTAGACGTTCCTTAAGGTCGTCATTTTGAGACGGCAAATTAAAGCAGCTGAGGCCTGAGAAGTGTTTCTTCACCCAAAATAACAGGACGTGTGTGTTTCACTGCAGCCACCAGAGCCACCTCAGGTATGGCAGACAGATCTGGGGGAGCTGTAAAACAGAGCTCGTCGCTTGGAAATGGAAAAAGAAATCTGGGTCATAGTCTAAGGCATGCAATTTGAGCAGGAGGATGGTTTTGGAGAGAAACCATTCAGGCGGGTCACTGGAGCACGTTTCACTACAGTGAAGCTCGAGCGAGCGGCAGAAAGTGCGCTTTGATTGAAACATGTGTTTTGCTAGGAACTCCGGAAGGGCTCATCTCCTGCCATCAGCTTTTGTGGTTTCCTAATTTAAAGTTAGCACCGCTTTATGTAAAGTTGCAGCCACTTCACTTCCTCACTTGGCTCTTTTGATGCAAAGGGGGAACAAAAATGCTTTTGCAGTCCCCTTAATGTTCAGCATTGTCCTTACGGACTCGGAATGGCCTTTGGATCTTCGCTGAAGGTCCAGGTCGTGATAAAACCAGCCAGCCATGCCAAATCTGACCCACTTTTGAAATCTTTCTGAACGGTGGTACCTAAACGACTTTCCATTCTCAGCCGGCTGGCTGTAATCCGAGCTGCTCCACTGGAGACGGGCGTAATAAGTCGGGTGGATCCCACCACACCGTCAACATGCCAAATTTTGCAAATCCTGTAAGGATGCAAGGCCCATTTTAGGAAAATGACGATGTCAGCGGCTCAAATATTCACTCTTCACATGGTGCTAAAAGTTACTGTACCTTTAATACGTAATTAAACTATTCCGTAAATAGTCAGCAGGTGTACTGTAGCATATCTAAAGTCTTGAAGTCTTAATGCAGCCTCTCTCAACAGTTTGAGGCTGCCTGGGGGTCTTGCTGAGGCTGCCTGGGGGGTCTTGTTGAGGCTGCCTGGGGGTCTTGCTGAGGCTGCCTGGGGTCTTGCTGAGGCTGCCTGGTGGTCTTGCTGAGGCTGTTTGGGGTCTTGCTGAGGCTGCCTGGGGGTCTTGCTGAGGCTGCCTGGGGTCTTGCTGAGGCTGACTGGGGTCTTGCTGAGGCTGCCTGGGGGTCTTGCTGAGGCTGCCTGGGGCAGGGCAGTGTCATTTTGAAACCGTCTTATATTCAGGGCGACTTTACCTCTATTATTATTTACATCAGTTTACCTTCCTCTGCCTGTCATAATCATAACCATAATTATCTTGAGACATGTGACGTTAAAAAAAAAAAACACCCGGTGCAGGTTCTTGGAGAGAAGCGACCACTCAGGAAGAGCTGCTCTCGTGTTTACATGACGATTACCACGTTTTCCCCACCTCTGCTTTTTTAAGATTAAATACAAGAGAGCAAATGAGGCCGGCTGGAGATGGTGTAGCAGCAGAGCGCTTTAATTACTCTTTTTCATCATTACAGCGATAGAGTGAATGCAGAAGAGGTTTCTGGTCTGAAACATCACTTTCAGATGGTGGCAGTGCATTAAAGGCTGTTTTCAGATTTTATATCCAGAGTACCGGCTGGAATTAGGCTGGATGCAAGAAACTTTCTGCTGGTTTCATTCACCATGTTTCTAATTAAACAGGAAGCAAACAGTATCTTTGTTCAACACCCAGTTTCAAAGCATCCAATGCAGCACAAGGCTTTTGGAAATATTACAACCTGCATGTTTTTGGTGGGGGGGAAGGGTAATTCTGGGATCTGCACAGTATCACTTAGCTGTCACCAGTGACTTGGGAGGCTCTACTAATGTTAATATGAGAATATCTCTGGAAAAAAACCACAGACTTCTTATATCATAGCTGAATATGTAATAGAATCTGAGCTGACTGGCTGTCTGGGTTATTGATACCTTTCATATTTGGCTGTTTTACACAGAGGGAAACCCACGTGCAGGCGGGACGTTGAACAGACGCTTTAACGTCTCCCTGGGGACCTTTCCTGCCTGTGTGTTTTGAATTAACCTTATTCTGCTTCTCGCGCTTTTAACTCAAATCCATCCATCAGGCTCAGGGAGGAACACTTGGATTGCCGCTAGTAATCATTGCCGAATGATGAAAATCTAGACACGAGTTGCTGTGTTGTGCCTGACCCTAGAAATGTCATCCTTAGCGTCGCCTCCTCTGCTCATTTCCTGACGTCAGATGATGTTTTGGTTCATCCATCTGTCTCTTTGCTTTAGACTGACATGTACGTCCCTCCTCTTCCTCCTCGTCTTCTTTCTCCTTAGGTTGGCTCAGCAGTGCTCACATGTATGGCTGATGCACAGATCAGTTGATGCCATCTGCCTTGATTGCTGACCGCATTTCCATTATTGGTGGCTGTCTCATCCAACCCCAGCCATCAGCCATGATGATTAGGAAAAATATAAAGATACGATATAAAGTAAAGGCCACAGCATCTCCGGTCTGGCTATCTAGCCCTACAAGAGCCCACATAACGCGGTTGGTGAGGACATCACTCCGACGGCTGTGAAAGCGCTCCCTCCCCCCAGCTAACTTTGAGATCGGGGGTTTTAATGAGGAAGCATGCGACTCATGAGGTGTCACAGCTCAAATCAAGGACACACCACTGCCATGTTGTCCACCTCAGCAGAGATTGTGCTGTGAGGGCTGGGTATTTCGAGCCAACGCAGGACCGCCGTAATGATAATCTATCATTGTGCCTAAGAGCCTGCACAATGTGTGAGGCATGGTGCTCAATTGTGGAAAGGGCATAGTGATGTGGAAAGGTAGATGGTTGGACAGAGGTGGAATGGTGCAAACTATGTAGCCGGAGGCAGGGAGATGTACAGAGGGCAGTGGTGAGGAAGTGGGGTGATGCGGAGAGGGCAGAGGCTAAGAGCAGGTGGGATGATGTGGAGAGAGTGGCAATTGGGCAGAGGCTGGGCGATGTGGAGAGGATGGCAATTGGACAGAGGTGGAATGGTGGAGGAAAGGCAGAGGCTGAGAGGAGGCGGGACGATGTGGAGAGAGTGGCGGTCGGGCACAGGGTGGATGGTGTGGGCTAGGCGGAGGCAGGGTGATGTGGGGAAATGGGGTGATGGGGAGAGTCTGGTGGTGAGAGGAAGCAGGATGATGTGGAGATGTGCAGGCTGTGGGGAGGTGAGGTGATGTGGAGATGGTGGAGGTGAGCACAGTGATTTGGCCCAGGCGGAGGTAAACCGTTTGTCTGAGCCATCCAGCCAGCATTTTCTGAGCTGCCTGCGGCCCCGTAGTGGTGAGGGACTGCTAGTGGTCATGCCAGCTGTTAGCTCTCGGTATCTGATCCTCCTGTCAGGCGCCTGATTAATGACTGTCATTCTGGTTCTGGTCTCTGGTGAGGCTTTCTCCCCACATCCCAGACGTATGAATTCCAAATCCTAAAAAAAAACCTACCTCTGTTACCGTGCCTTTATTGCTCAAATAAAATCGCATGCTTAACTTTTATCAGTACGACAAGCTTACAAGAAGAATATGTATTGAACAGAAATACTCTTAGCCCTTAATGCACAGTCAATGTAGTGGACAGATGTACAGTCAGACTATAATGTACAGTCAATCTGGTGGACAGATGTACAGTCAGACCGCCATGTACAGTCAATCTGGTGGACAGATGTACAGTCAGACCGTAATGTACAGTCAATCTGGTGGACAGATGTACAGTCAGACCGCCATGTACAGTCAATCTGGTGGACAGATGTACAGT
>JAUMHC010000066.1:453976-465151 GCA_032359785.1 Heteromormyrus szaboi | reverse complement strand
CGTCTGTCGTTGATAAACCCCCCCCCCCCCCACTTCAGATTGCAATATCTGACAAGGGCTGGGAAGTTGGCAGAGGCCAGGACTGGGGCACCTCCATCGCCCTGCTGGGGGGCATTTGCGTTGAAATAGGACTGAGCGTCCGTTGTGATCCCCCCCCACCCATCCCACTCTGCTCTGACCGGTGTTCTTTATCAGTTGCATGGCAACCGTCCTGTTGTGCAGTTTGAAAAGTCATTAGCAGTCTGAACATGTTGATTTTATACTTTATTTTATTTTTTACGTAAGTAGATCACCTCCCCACACCCACACATTTTTTTACAGACTTCATTGTCCGCTGAGACATTTCTTCATTCCAATCAATGTGTTTATGTAGTGCTGAGCAGGGGCCCCTGTAAGCCAGTGTTGGCCTGTGTGGGAGGGGGCCACGGTCACAGAGGGGGGGATCCCAGCTCACACCGTTATGACACTCAGGGGGCGCTTTGCTGTTTCAGGGGCCCCTGTAAGCCAGTGTTGGCCTGTGCAGGGGAGGGCCACAGTCACAGAGGGGGGATCCCAGCTCACATCGTCATGACACTCAGGGGCCGATTTGCTGTTTCAGGGGCCCCTGTCAGTCGGTGACGGCCTGATGAGAGCCCGGGCGACATTTCAGAGCGACATTTCAGGTGAACACGTTTAGTTGGAGTTCAGCAGCCATTTCAGCCTGTAGGATATGAAATGAAATATGAACTCTGATGTCAGATTATCTTCTGAATTAATCATTAAGTTTGTTTGGGTGCTAAATGTCCAATGAGGATTAATTTAGGTATTTTTTTGCAACAATGTTCTTCATAGACTTCCATCCACAAAACATGGTCATAATTTTTATTTTAAGACATTTATTACTCATTTTACCATTCTTAAGCTTTTTGTTGTTTATTTTTTAGAGGTCAGGGTTACTAGAAAGTTTCTTATCTTCTGTCGGTGATGACTAAAACCCTGGGTAATCTTTTGTTTGGCCAACCAAATGTTTTTTGTTTTGAGAACCATCACTGTTGTCAGGGAGCTGCAGAAGCCCTGTGCCATCAAAAGCTCTGGCAGAAAGTTTTGCAGATACCCTGGCATTCCTGGGTGATGCCAGCTTCGGAGGGAATGTGGAGGGTGGAGATTTCCTCCTGGGTGATGAGTCAGCGTGCCGGAAGCAGGGGGTTGTGGGTAAACCCTTCACTTCAGAAGGGTGCACGCGGCTGCTGCTCCATGGGCCTCGTGTTGCATGTAGAGCTCTCAGGATCCTCAGTACCAATCATCCAACACTTTATAGAGCAACCACAGCATACTGCCATTTCTGTTTTATAGCATGAAGCAGAAATTAAATTATTGGAGAGGAAGAGGTCATTAGACAATGCAGTAATTCTACTAAAAGTAATATTTAGATTTAGCTGAATGGCTCTTAAGGATTTGTGAGTCGCTCTTTCTGTTTTCATTTCCACTGTGCTATTAAATTCCTAAGAACTCATGCAGACGTGTTGCTTTGAGGGACTGCCTCGAACCCTGGCTCCTCGGGCTGGAGAAGGTGGAAGAGATGTCGCTCTAGGTCTCATTCATGTTAGCTTTGACCCAACCTGCCCCTATCTCTGCCACAATCCCCCCCGCCGATGCCTGGCGGCTAGGTTCCTCTTAATCGTTGATCGTTGGTGTGAAGGCTGGATTTCAGGTGAGGTTAAACATGTCTGGGGAATTTTAACTAGGTGACGGGGACACAGACAGTAAAGTCCTCCAGGTGCCCTCTGGGAGCTTGTGTGTGTGAGGAGGGGGTGGTGGTGTTAGAACTCTTCCAAAATGACGAATAAGGAGAAGCTCCTGGATGAATACTCTCGCTCACTTGGTTATACATTGTTTCCCTGTAGAGCACTTGTAAAGATACAGTGAGGCTATTTGGGCAGCCTGCAAGTTGGCAGATTATGCTGCTGTAGCATGAAATATTAAACCACCAGCATAAAATGCGCACTTTGTTCACGTACCATGTTGTGCTTCGGCGCAGAAATACCTGCACAGTCCAGCATGCTCCAGTGCAGCGAGGACGCTGTGCTCAGATTTAAGGCCAGTCTGCTTCACTACTCTACCAGCCAAAACCCCAAAAAGGTTGTTTTTTGTTTTCATCTCTGAGCATAGACAGGTCTTTTTAAATCCCTTTAAGCAGGCTTGGAAGGCGGCTTTTCTGTGAGCTCGCATTTAATCAGCCTGCCTCTTGCTTGCTGGTTTAAACACGCGTGTCAGAAATCCCCCGAGGTCCCTAACCCCGAGCTGGGAGGTGCTCCGATCCGAGGGGAGACCCCGGGCGGGCCCGACCTACGCTGGCCTTGGAGGCACCTGGCAAACATTCACGCACCTGCATTTGTTAAAATAATTGATTCCATGAAAGCGGTTCGTCCACAGCGGGACACGACTGGGGGAATTACGCTTGTATGGAGAGAAAAATTGCAGAGTGATTGCGAAATTACAGTCCTTGCAATTTGTGTATCGTAAGACGATTTGCATTTTGAAAAAGGATGTGCGTGTCATTTATTCATAACGCCCTACCAAACTGCCCCAAATGTGTGTGCATTTCACATTATTATAATTGAATCATAGTAACCATGGCGATGTGTGAATGCAGAGACTTAACTGCACGTTAATGCTTCGGTATTAGATTATGTGTCTCCTGCTGAGAGTGAGCAGTGTCCTGGTTAACCCGGGAAAATGGGGGGCATGAGAGCGCTCCCAGAGCGATGGCATCGGGCCCCCAGCCGGCCTGGCACCCGCCGCATTTACATGTTTGCCTGAGAGTTGTCTTTCGACAGCCTTTGATCTTTTAATGGCCTGTCTTTCAAGTCTATTGTCTGCAATGGAGAGCAAACAGAAGCTGTGTATGATAAGGGAAGCAAACCAAATGGGGGCTGGGAGTTGCCATGCCAGGCCCAGGTACGAGCTAGCCTGTGTTCATCTGACTCATTGTACACATTACAGTCGCTTCCTCGCACACTCCAAAGTATGAGAATGACCCAACTGGAGCCCCCCTATTAAGACCCAATGTAAACTCTGGGTCACTGAACTTGCCCCCCTCGCAGCAGTTTGAATTGGAAAGCAATTCTTTTGTTCCTTTTACCAGCATAATCTTTTTCAGTGGACCAGCACACAATAAATACACTGGGCTATTATGCCTCTTGTTATGATCTGCTGCTACTGATAACTGCTGCTACTGCTCCTTGCCGGTGCCGCTATCTGTCGGTGCCGCTATCTGCCGGTTCTGCCGATGACGCTCTCTGTTGGTTCTGTCAATGCCGCTATCTGCCGATGACACTATCTATCGATCCCGCTATCTATCGATCCCGCTATCTGCCGGTGCCGCTATCTGCCGGTACCGCTATCTGCCGATGACACTATCTATCGATCCCGCTATCTGTCGGTGCCGCTATCTGCCGGTACCGCTATCTGCCGGTACCGCTATCTGCTGATGACACTATCTATCGATCCCGCTATCTATCGATCCTGCTATCTGTCGGTGCCGCTATCTGTCGGTCCCGCTATCTGTCGGTGCCGCTATCTGCCGATGACACTATCTATCGATCCCGCTATCTGTCGGTGCCGCTATCTGCCGGTACCGCTATCTGTCGGTGCCGCTATCTGCCGATGACACTATCTATCGATCCCGCTATCTGTCGGTGCCGTTATCTGTCGGTCCCGCTATCTGTCGGTGCCGCTATCTGCCGATGACACTATCTATCGATCCCGCTATCTGTCGGTGCTGCTATCTGTCGGTATTCTGAATGTAAATCATATGATGTGTAAAAGCATCGTATTGCTGGTTTGGGCTGTCTCCTGCATTTCTGAGTGTAACCGTGGGTGCCTTCGCTATCGCACAAAGGAGCTTCTGTCTGATTAGTCTGCAGATTAAACCAGGGCCCTCCGGCCTCGGGTGCGACGCAGCCATTTGCCCCCTTTCCGTGTCACTTTTAATGTGTTAAAGGGGAGTCCATCCGGCAGACTCCCTAGCCAATCAGAGCTCATAAATGTGTGTCGCCTGACAGCCCTCAAGGTAAGACACTCCGCACTCATCCAATGAATGCTGGTAGACAGTTTGGCTGCATCCGAAATGACACACTTCCACACCAAATAATGCACCAAAATATTACATGAGACATAATAGTATGTCTGAAACCATAGTGTACATTGCTTAGTGCACAAAAAGTCTTAATAACTCTTAATATTAGAATTCAGATCATAATAAGTATGATGAAATCACTGAATGCACTGATAAAGCTACACAGTTTGTTCGGTACTTATACTGCTTATGCAGGACATCCGTCACGAAAGGTGAATGTCCAGCAGTTCAAAGATAACACAGTGCATCCGGAAAGTGTACGAAGTTCCGTATTCATACACTAAGGAATCACGCTAAGTGACCACTGCCCTAATGTGTACTTTTTCCTCATTTAAGTGCATAGTGTGTCATTTTGAACGCAGTCTTTGACTTGTGTGAATCCAGGTGACCCCTAGTGTACAAACGCAGTAATTGTAGGTAGTTTACAAGCATGTAACAGCAGCCCATGGAGGTGGTGGATCCCCAGATCAGTGTTTAATATCCTCTTTATCGTAGTGATTAGATCCTTGCCGTAGACGCGAGGAACAAAGACCACAATATGAGGGAGAAGATCTCGGCCCAGGAGATGAGAAAAAACACTGAAATCTCACAGCTCACAACATAAGTAAACGGCACGACAGCAGCAGTCGCCACGACAGGCCCGTCTCTCCTAGGACGGTAGCCTCTTGTTTGGGTTTGGAACGTGTCCTCGGCCTAGTGGCTCCACGTAAACGGAGTCTCACCTGGACAGTAATCACACATAGCTCATCCTGTCAGCCATTACAGCGTTTATGGAGAGCTAGTCTGTACTAGTCAAAGCACTGGGACTGTGTCTGCCTTTAGCCCTGCTTCCGGGGGGTTTGAGAATGCAGCAGTGCTGCTGTTCTTAATGACACATATTGGTGCATGACCTTAATATGTTTTAGGGGATGTTCAGTCAGTGAGATTGGTAGTGATTGACTGAGTATCTCTACACATCATTGTAGTATGTAGTATGCAGTGACTTAGGGCATATGAATAAGAAAATAAATACATAACTGACAAAATACAGATCAGCATATTAAATGCCCTTTAAAATATAAAAAATAATATGCAGTATCTTTAAGGAAATCCTTATCAAGCCTTTAATATACAGTATATATTGAAAATGAGGACTTGCACATTCTTCTGACTATTTATAAAACAGAAATTATGTGTGTTATTGAACCATACTTCTTTGTATTATCATTACTATTGTTTATTTCTATGTATAAAAAATGAGAAGTGGCACTTCTCCAGGTAACTGAAGTCACGGATCTGAAGTAATCCTCACTGGGGAGTTTTTGGTTCCTCTCTTCCACTGTCGCCTGGCATCCTTAATTTCCCTGTCCCACCTTTCCCTGTTTGCTACACCATTTTGTATAAACAAACTAATAATGTTTCGCCACATACTCTTGTTGAGTGCCTTGGGGCAACAATGCTGTAAAAGGCACTATATAAAAATAAATGGAGTTGAATCCCATGATATCCAGGGAGGCGATGTGCGGGCACCTTTCAGCCTGTCCTCTTCCCCTCTGGGCCTGCAGTGCTGTCTCTGACCCTGAGAGACACCGTTGGGCCTGCAGTGTTGTCCCTAGCCCAGAGGGATACTGTTGGGCCTGCAGTGCTGTCTTTGACCCTGAGTGACACCGTTGGGCCTGCAGTGTGTCCCTAGCCCAGAGGGATACTGTTGGGCCTGCAGTGCTGTCCCTGGCCCCGAGACACCATTCGGTCTGCAGTGCTATTCCTGGCCCCAAGGGATAACGCTGGGCCTGCAGTGCTGCTGGGAGCCCAGTCTAACCTGCCCCGCTTCCCCATTGTCAGTGTTGGGAATATCCCTATCCATCACCACGCTCCTTTCCAGAAATCATCTCAGAGGTGTGTTTGCTGAAAAATGTAGAAAACATATTTCATTCCTGTCCTTCCAGTTAAAAATACAATGCAGAATGTAATAATCATCAATTAAATATTTAACTGTCTGGAATACTTAATAGTGGACAGCCCCAGAATAACTGGACAAACGAATTGAATGACTGATTAATCCTAATTCTCTCATGCTAATTTGTACTTTTTTCTTGAGGTGGTTAAATACGTCGACTCATATTTCACCTTCCACCCACATGAATGAACTTTTAGCTCTGCTGCTGTAGGCTGTGTGGTCCACAGCCATTTGTTTGGATGGTTATTTTGCCCGTAGCTGGCCAGAGACCTGGCTACGCAGCCGCATGCTTGTGGTGGCAGGACTCCAGGGGACTCTGCTCTCAGGCTGTCAGCTCTTACAGTTTCATAGCTGTCTCTGTCTCTGGCCTTCTAAAAGTGAACCATCCTGAGAGTAATCTAGTCCCATCCTGTGCTAAGGTGGCCTCTGCTCAGATCATTGCTTTTCCTGCATCTTTATTTACCTCATGCCTTTCATTGTCCTCCTCATTCACCTCCTTCCTGGGGATCAGGAGGTCAAATGGGATCCGATCGGGGCTGTCATTCCGGCTTTCTCTTGCTGTCATTGTTCCTTTTCTCCAGTTCTGAATCTCCCATCATGACTGTCGGACGGCTCCTGACCTTGTCGTTTCCATGGTTTCTGCAGTTGCAGTGATGGTAGCAGCACAATTAGCCAGATGCTAACTGTGTTTAGGCACACTAATGATTTTGATCAAATATATTTTACCTCTAGATACATAAAAGGCCATATCCTGAACTGACCAGAAGTCAGGTCATGTTTTACAGTAATAGTATTGCAATTCAAGATCAGAAGCATTGTTTTAAAAGATAGCTTGATCCTAATTTGCCAGTTGGCTAATAAACTCGCATCTCTGTGTGATTATGATGAATTTTACACAGCTGCTTCCCCAGACGCGCATCTTCTGAGTGCTTTTCATGAGGAGATGTGTGCTTATGTGCGCAATGTTTTTCCACTTTTCCTTAATATTTCACATATCGCAATAACGTGTCAACTCTCAATTGCAGCAAATTTGCATACATTACGGAAATTAAAGAGATGTGCCAGTGATGCATTGGCATCATCATTTTTTTAATGAATACACAAAGAACATATAGATTATTTCTCAATGAATGTGCGCAGAAACGTTAAACCCGCAGTCTCTTTTTTATTTTTATTCTATTACGGGCTTAATGAATGCTCTAATACACTCAGCCGTCTTTGTCTCTGGGCATCGAGTGTTTCTACAGCTCTCTGCCTGGATTAGTGTGAAATAACTGGCGTCAATGAACTTGACCTCCGGAAAATCAAACAGCCCACAGACAGTGAGTGTCGGACATGCGGCTGGAAGAAGCCCAGGTCTCCATAAGGGAGTGACACCTTTTCCAGTGGGATGTGACCTTAAGATGCTTCAATATGCAACCTCACAAGGGGGGGGCCTGTACCCTTGTACCCTTATAGTGTGGCACGCTGAAATGGCAGCCCTGCAGGGTATCACGGACTGGTGCCCAGGACGAGTCGGGCCCCAAAGTGGCTGCAAAGCCAGCGACACCTTGTTTGTTTTGGTATGTGTGTGTCACCATGGCGAACATAATTAGTTTTTGCCATCAGGTTGCGACGCTGCGGAATATGCAAGAATTCCCTTACGAGGTCTCTCAAGAGGAAATTAGTGGAACACTAATCTGGGATAGATGGTCAATTAATTAAAATCCATCTACACAGAAAACATATGAAGCACACAGCCAGTCAAGGGTGCCCCAGGGCTGCGTGATACTTTTATGTTGGAGAGTAGTAGAAATAAACCATGCAGAGGTTAATCTACTTTTAATTTCTAAAAAAAAAAAAAAAAAAATACCACGACTGGCTTACTGTTCTTTGGCTCACGTTCTAAGATCACTCTTCTCTTGAATTGTGTTTACAATCGACATCACGTCCTGATCTGTTCTTGCAGGGTAAGCATGCAGCTTTACTCGCAATTCTTTAGCACGCCGGATTCCGACTTGCTTCTCGATTTTCCGTATGGCGTTTTCAGGCTAATCGATTTACATAAGCTGCTCCTTCTCCATCCCGTAACTGTGACTCATGTCAACAGGCCTCACCTCACGTTGCTTGAGCCACTGTAGCACACTGAGGCAGAGACTTATTCCGTTATGAATATGTCTGAAGTATTCATATCACGCCAAATTTCCATCCCACAACAGATATGTTTCTGTGTTGAAATACAGACGTCAATCGGCACTGTTTTGAGTTCCAAACACCTTCATTATGGCTGACTGGAATAGAAAATTTGTCTTGGCCTCCTGTAATATCCTTTGCCACTAACTTCTGAAATTGCGTTCACCCTGTTCAGAGATGCATGGGACCTTCCTGGGGATTTGTTTACAGGATTTGCATTTGATTTGATGTGCGCAGTGACAAACAACATACTGTTCTCCTATGGGACAGTATAAAATGTGCCTGGCCAATGAGCTGGTTGCATTTGCTTGCACTGAAATACATTCATCTCGAAAGCCTATCATTTAACGCTCAGAAATGGCAGTCGTAAGCACCTCCTTAGAGATTCCTCCGGATTTCTGCCTGATTATCGTGATGTTTGCCTTATCAGTCATTCTACACGTTCTACTCTATAGTGATGTATTCAAATTACATGTTGTATACTGATGCATGCAAATGATGTGTCTCTAGATAGTTTAATGTCCAAAATGCAGGCTGTAGAAATATAGGTTGAATCTAAAAAAAAGGGCAACATTCACTGGTTATTTCCTGCTCTTTTTTAACTTGGCTTCAAGTAACATTTGTTAGAGCCATTGTTCGACCACATCAACGTACCAACTGTGTTCGATTGCATGTTTTAAGGACTCTGGCTTCTGTATTTCCTAAAAATAGAACAATGTCCGGCCCCTTCTTAGGGTAACACCCATTCATACCAAGTCAAACCTTCAGAATCAAAGAGGAAGAGAGCGTGTCTCCCGCAGCAGATATGCTTAGATGTAAAGAGCTGTGGTATTGTCTTCTGCACTTTCACACTTTAAAATATGTATGGAAAAGTTAAGGAGGATTTCTGAGTGTAGACTTTAGACTTAACCTGGTCATCATTTGAGTCAGTCCACCTCATTGTAAGTCCTACAAACACTGCAATCACAATAGAATGAGTGGACTGATTGTGATTTCAGGCATGTTTTGATTACATAACTGTGGCTGTTAATTCAGTGTTATTTGATTTATATGCTGTGGGGAAGTATATTTTTGAACAGGTCTGTCACTTTGATGTAATTAAAAATGGCCGTCACACAGATACTTTAATGACAGCCTACTATATTAAGCAGAATGAATGAACCTCTGTGGTTATGTTGGTTTTTGATCTTCAGCAAGTTAATCCACTTAACGATTTTGGCAAGATAATAAAACAATCAGATGTTTCCATATTTCCATAGCAACAAAATGGGATTAAAGTGCTGTGGTGTTAATCTGAAACAGGATTAATTTTTGTCTCGCTGATGCTGTGGATGTTGTGTACAGCCTCTATGTGGCTGCTGCTCACATTTGACCTGAGTCACAGGGCAGTGAAATGGTTTTGCACTACCTCACTCTGACAGTACACATCCATTTAACAGACTGCGGTACAGGCCAGCTCAGGAAGGACAGACTGTGTGTGCGTGACTTCCTTACTTCTTCCTACTTGGGAACTCCAAAAATCCACACGAACACGGGGCAAACCTGCAAATCCCACATAAAGGGCACAGGGATGGGATCCAAGCCCCAGGGGCATCACTGAGACTCGGGGCTGGAATAGTGTTTGCTTACATGTCCCTTTCCCCCTATATTAGGATGCACTAGCCCACTTGTGCTTGGGGAGATTCATGCATGAGTAGGAATGTCATTTCGTATTATTTCTTACTCAGAACATAAGATTTTGTCTTCTTCATTCCATTGATTTGCGACTAATTTCAAGCCACATAATTAAGCAGAATCTTCCTTTATTAACTTCTTTAGTGACTCTTGATATTATACTGCTGCAGTGACTTTGTTAATAATGCCTCAGTTCAGGTGATGCTGTCAGGTTTTGCTGCCGTCGAGCCCGAAATGTTGGTAATGATTTCAAATTTCAGGGCGAACAGGCTGGAATGGAGAGGAAACTTTCCGTCTGTTCTGAGCCGCTGGCTTCATCTGCCAGGACCCATAAACGGTATCTGTGGCCCCAGAGGGAACATTAGTATGAAAAGCACAGGAGCTTCGTCCCTGCTGATATTATTCATAGTGACATAATGGAAATAGTCATCGGACTTTATGGGGCCTGAGTGAACTAAGCAGTTAGTTTGGCTTCCTCTGTCATGAAGGAAATGAAGGACAGGCCCCCACCAACAGACAAGAAGCCGGCCGTGTTTAACAGGGCAAAAGCAATCCCCTCTCACCAACTCTGGGGGGGGGGGGGCAAGACTTTATGATCCCATTTAGCTGCTTCTGAGTGCTTTAAACACATAAGCTTTGGGCAGGGACCGAAGAACCTGTCAGGTCAAAATGGGCAAGATTCACCAAATTATCTGCCATTTAAGAAGACACCTTCTTGTTATAAATGTCACCAGATCCCATCTCTTCTGTCAGCTGAAATGACCCATAATAATGCTTGGTTGAAAAGACTTACAAAGAATTACAGGGCAGACAATTAAGCAGTTAGTTCCAGTTCGCTAGATAATATAACCAATCCTACAGGTGAATCTTTCATTGCAAGAAACTTGTTTTAACATTAACACGTTTTTCACCATATGTCAGGGGATTTTCAGTACGTCAATTCAATAACTTGTCTGTCCCTTCTTTGTTTTCTTGCTCCAAAATAACTTTTTTGCCCAAAAGGTCCATTGAAAATATCACACTTCCTGAGGTCAACCAGAGCTATCAGAAAATAATTATACTTACTGTTTTTATCAGCCACTGAATTAAAATGTCAATTATGTGTGGAAAAGGGGCAAGGTCTCTTTGGTAACCTTCATCGGGCTTAACGTGTGAAATAGGGGAATGTCTCTTTGGTAACCTTCACCGGCCTTAACGTTTGAAATAGGGGAATGTCTCTTTGGTAACCTTCACCGGGCTTAACGTGTGAAATAGGGGAATGTCTCTTTGGTAACCT
>JAUMHC010000066.1:441697-453876 GCA_032359785.1 Heteromormyrus szaboi | reverse complement strand
CCTTCACCGGGCTTAACGTGTGAAATAGGGGAATGTCTCTTTGGTAACCTTCACCGGCCTTAACGTGTGAAATAGGGTACCCGTCCAACTGTCCATGCCCCAGTAACACCACCCTTCTGCCAGGACGCCACAGTGGCAAATAAGAGCAGAGCCAACATGTGAAGCTCTGAAAATGGGATCAGGGCAGATGCTGAATAAGTAAAATGGCTGAGTGGCTGGGTGCAGATTTTATAAGCGGCACCTGGTGTGGAATGGCATGCAGCCGCTACGTTCCCCGAGCAACAACGGTAAAACTCTCCTGACATGACATCGGCAGGCGATTAGTGTCCTCAGGCTCCATCTCCTCCCTTTTTATCGAATTTTCAGGATTCACTAGAGAAGCTCTTCAGCAACCACTCTCACCAGAAAGTTCCATGGAACAAAGTGAGGCTATTAGGTGATTAAAAGTAATCGTGCCTTTCTTTTGCAGTCCTCAACTGCGATATCCTACCTGTGCCCTCATATCACTGGAGAGAATCCTCATGTGGTTGGCAGGACAATGTGGCTGTTATTACAGTCACCATGCTGGCATTGTGTCCCACAAACGGTGAACTTACGAATTTCCGGAATCTTAAACTGCACCGATTGTACTGCAGTATGTAATATAATACTAGAAGGCCCTGATTTGCTGGTGCCTTTCATAATTAGTCCTATAACAATAAAAATAATCAGCCTAAGTGAAATCTTGTTAACCTTGTTGAGATCAGTGCATGCTAACGTTAAGTGGAGTCCCACTGACCCCATCTCTGGCAGCGGCACAATCCCATCATGCTGCATGTGAGGGGGGTCACTGTGGATCCAACTCTCTATCGATGCCTCATGGAAGCTGTAATAAAACCAAAAGCAAGTCAATCGACTAAGTTTGTTTGTAGGGTCTGATGGGGGTTTCAGGAGGCCTTGTAGCTGAAATAAGCTATTAGCATGTGATTATCAGATACGCACTTGCACTGGGTAAATCAGATACAGAGTTCATCTGTGTTGATTTGATATATTAATGGCATTCTTTACGATCCTCATCTCTGTCACTGTACTGGTACCTTCTAACACAGCTTACGGAGACCCCCAGCCACTCACCTTCTTACCGTGTAAACTCCAGTTTGTAATCAAACACGTTACATTTGGTTAGGTGCCTGAATGCTTTCTGGGGCATTATCAGCAGCAGCATGAGACGACAGACGAGTCACTTAGCGGGGACTGTCCAACTGCACCTGCTTCATTAAAACTGTGCCTGTGATTAATGGTAATAATGTGTGCATCCTGCAAATGCATTTCCACACTGTTCCAATTCCATATCCAGGCACTCTGTGAAGATTCAGGTGTGGTCAGCACCAAAATCTTTAATATAGCCCACATTTAACATAAAATAAAAGTACAGTCAGTCCTGGTACAACACCACTAATGCATTCCTGAAAAACCTCACAGTCACTAAAATACACCAGTATTTCCAGTGGGGAAAATGGGGTTGGGGAATGCGACTCCAAAACTTAGTAACTTATGTGAAACAAAACGAATTAAATAATAAAAACAGTGATACCAAAAACCAATAATGTAATTATATGGATTACAAATAATAATACATGAATACATGATAAAAACATTTCCTTTTTAAGAGTCTCATGAGATTTGCCTAGTAATCGCCTCGACTGAACATGCTGAACTCACTAACTGAGAGTCGAGAGTAGTGATGGCCAAAATGGTCCTTCATGAACCATTTGCTGTACAGTGTTGGGCATTTCAGCTCCAGAAGCTACAAATCCAGACCAGGATTGTAGAAACAAAATGTTGGTGTGGATTTGTGACTTCTAGGCCCGAAATGCCCAGCACTGTTGCTATATTTTCTGACCCCACTAGATGGTGGTCTTGGTTTGCTTTGGGGCATGCTTAGAGCATTTTTCTGAACAGAGAGCACCATCTAGTGGGGTCAGAAAATACAGCAAATGGTTCATAAAGCATCGTTTTAGGTAGTCAGCCACAGCTACCATACGGCAAGGCATGCACACAGCACAAATGCAGCGGATTACTGTATGCGGAGGGGCGCCATGCGGCCGGGCGTGAACACAGCACAAATACAACAGATTACGGTATGCGGTTGGGCACCGTGTGGCCGGGCGTGAACACAGCACAAACGCAACAGATTATGGTATGCGGAGGGGCACTAGTGGCAACATGGCCATTAAACGGAAATGTAAGTGAATTAAAATGGTTGTTGTGTGTTTGTATATAATAATTTGTCAGATATTTTTGGATTTTTAGAGTCTAACACTTTGTCTTGTGCAACGTGTGGATGTACAAAAAGATTCTTTTAGATTTGAAAACCAGTTCAACTGATTCACTGAAAGGAACCGGTTCAAAAGAACGATTTGTTCATGAATCAGACATCACTATGGCTTACTTGGATCGCTGTTTTTGCATGCAATTAGTGTTTCTTGCTAAGACCATATGGCGTTGTAGTTCGTCTAGTGCTTTTCTTTCCAACTGAAAATCGCATAAATACAAATGCGATTCTGTGTTCTTTTTGATTCGGGTACTAATATATAACTCGCATTAGGACAGTTTCACGGTATAATATTATGTGTTCTAGCAGGACTGACTGTACCTCGATATAAAATGTATTGTGTCATCCTACAGCTTGTTTTGAAAACATATCTTTATACCATAGCTATTCCATATTTGGCCCAGCCCTACCGTGAGCGTTGTGTGTAGATGGCCACTGACGCTCAGTCCACCGTCGAGACACAAGGGCTGCTTGCTGGGGAGCTCAGTAGCTATTCCTGCAGATACTTAGCAGTGCTGCTTTGCGGTAATTTGAACCTCATTGCAAAAAGGCGGTGACCTTTGAATGCCGCAGCATCCTAGTCCGAATCCTTACCAGTGGAGCCACTGAAACCTCGTCCCTAATCTGCTGAGACCCACTGAGAGGCAAATGGCCGCCTCACAAAGCTGAAGCTTGCGGAATAATTCAGGCAGGACCATCTGTATCACTGCGAAAAGCTGGGAGAGTGGCTTTGGCAGGGAGTGGGCATATCCATACACAGGTGCAAACACCCTGACAGAAGCTTCTGGGACGCAGCGATGCCTGTAGAGTAGATTACAGATCTTTTATTCCACAAGTCAAGCTTCCATGTTAAAAAGAGAGAGACAAAGAGAGAGGAAGAGGAGGAGGGTTTAAAAAAGATAAGCAAAATGTAACTCCATATGGTCAATAATATTGACTGGAAGCTCTTGTCTAAACTGTCCCATATGAATGAAGAATGAAATAACTTATAGAACAAGCCAAGATGTGAGTAAGGAGTTCAGGTGGTCTTTTAATAGGAGAAAATGTATCTCAGCTGTAGTGTTACTTCAGTCCTGTAATGCATCTAAATCTGTAATGTACTTGGCAGTTTATGGTGCTGTCCCAGGGGTGGGTGGGGGTGCAGGATATTACCCTCAAGTAGCTCTCACATTCAGTACTTTAGGATCTTCTATAAATGTGAACCAAGCTGGAAAAATTATGGTGACCTGTCCCATACTAAGAAAAGTGATTTTCAGTCGTTAATTTCCATCAGCAGCCATCTTGAAGCTGTCCAATAAGTGTTTTCAACTCTGGCTGCAGGGCTGGAAGCTGGAATGTTGGAATGAACACCGTGGCCTCGCTGCGTGATACCCCTGCTCATCCTGCTGCCCTCCTCCGTTCAGGCTGTCTCCCTTGAAAGGCGGCTACTTCCACTTTCACAGCAGGACATGAACCAACCTCCATCCTTTCAGAAATAAATCCTGGTGTGCTCTTTTATTCCAGTGTCTAGGCATAACCCATAAACCTGGATTATTTGGATGAGAGGCAGGAATTATACCTCATATGTGGTCTTTGTGGGCTTTCGGTGAAGTGATACCTATTTAAATATATCAGAGGGACAGTAAAACATTATGCTAAAGGGACATATTGCATAACACCTCATTGGTTTCTGTTCAACACCAGTTTCCATTGTATGAAGGAGCCACCGCTCCCACAACCACCCCCACTCCCACCCCCACCTAGTGGTATGCTACAGGAATAGGCACACACTCTGAGAGCAGTCCAGGGGGTAGGTGTTTGCCTGCTGCCCCTGACGAAAGGCTAAAACCCCTGCTATCATCTGCCCTCCAACCTGCTCCACACTGGCAGGTGTCAGGATTGTGTCACATTCATCCGGCATGAATGGAGTTTTGTCTCGAAGCATGAAACAAGCGCTGTTCTGCTGTGCCAAAAGCCGCCCAGATATTAATCTGCCCTGTTTTCCTGCAGCGGGGAGCGACATCAGTCACAATGCGTAATCATCATCCAAGCTGATGATAATATTGTAAATTCGCTCAAATTAACGAAGTTGCTTGGGACTCGGGCGTGCTGCGAGATGC
This sequence comes from Heteromormyrus szaboi, assembly GCA_032359785.1. NCBI lineage: Eukaryota > Metazoa > Chordata > Actinopteri > Osteoglossiformes > Mormyridae > Heteromormyrus > Heteromormyrus szaboi. The sequence continues at coordinate 449,463 of JAUMHC010000066.1, read as the reverse complement.
CTGCAGAGAGACTCGGTAACTGCATCGTTCACATCGGCCCATTCCTGAAGAACCTTAATCATTACTGATGTCACATCATTGCCATCAGTATCCTGCCTTTTGGAGAAGCGCGGCTTTACTCTGGCTGACTGTGCTGTTCCTTGGGGCTCATCAGGGTGCTTATAGTAAATCACGGCGCTCTTTACCAATGACAAACCAATCTGTAGACAACTGGAAAAAGCCCTCGTTATCGTTAAATAGCATAAATATTTTAACTTTTCATGGTCGTTAAGGCTCATGTTATCAGTTTTGGGTAAGTGTTAGCGCTTTCTCTACTTTGGTTGCAGCTCCCCTGTTTTATAGTATGGCACATGCCAGTCACTGGCTTCTAATTGGCTGGCAGCTGTAGCAGAAAACCAATCGCTATCTACACGTAGGCCATTCTCCATCCTGGGCCTATCACACCAAAAGTATCATCATCACACTGCAGTATGTGAAACTCTCCTGGAATGCATTTTAACACAGCGTTGTTAGATTAACGGAGATTACTGAAACTTGCTCTAAAGCCGCTGATCAATGGGGCAGGCTGGAAGGCCCACTCCACCCTTCGGTTTCCAACATTTAAATTTTTTTAAAAATTTTGTGGCAAGTCATTAAACACAATTTCTTATTTACATTGTTGGCCTGGTTAACAGCCAGAAGAACCCTTTGTTAGGGTGAACATTAACAGTGGTACCAGGCTCCGTCCTGGACATGAACTTGGTGGAATTCTGTATGAAGTATGAAATGGCAAGAAACTTTGAAAGGCTTTTAGAGGAAAGGGAGGCCCTCAGATGGCGGAAACCTGGCATAACGAGTCATAAGGAGGCCTGGTTCTATTACACTAACAGCCACACTCCATCCATCCCAAACAAACAAGGAGCAGCCAAATCTGTCCCACGTCGTATAAATCCATCACCCTGCAGAGTTAGTGGCCCCCAGGGCCTCGTTTAGGTTCTGGTCCAATTTTGCAACATAAGGAGGAGCCCCCCCCCACACGTTTGTTCGACGGTGCAGTATATTATATGTATGCCGTGGCTCTCTCTGCATGTCTGATTTCCAAACACGGCAGACTTTCTGCTTGAATCGATGAAGGTCAGATGGACGCTCTTAGCTTCAGTTTATCTGTCACGTTTCGCTCCCTCCAGTGATGGATTACTTGAAAGAAAAGCGCTCTCTCTCGTTCTCTCTCTCCCTCTCTTTCACCAGCTCTTTGTGCCATTCTGCTGTCAGAGTCTGTACGTGTAACGTCTCAGCTGTTTCATTTGAAATGTCAGCGCGGCCACATTTAAATTGAATTGCGAGATAAGTCCTATCTCTGTTTCCTCCACTGAAATGTTCACTTTAGTTTTGTTTTACCCAGAGTGTAAGTAATAGTTTCAGAACAAAAAAGGCACATCTTTGACTGTAACAGGACATGGAGAAAAAATCACTGTGGGAGATTTCAGTCTGACCTCTATAAGAGCTTTGAAGATGGAGGGATAGATGGATGGAGTCAGCTTCACTGAAGGTTTTTGCTTATTGTCTGACTTTGAGATATTAGTCAATGTGGTCCATATAGCACATGACACAACATGAAGGAATATCCATCATCCATTTGCTGTGACTACCTTTCATGACTTTCATGATCTAGCTTTCCTCAGGTTCCATCATCCGAGGCACTGGAGGTGGGCGGGGCCTCGTGGGGGGCTCATACATGGGGGCGGGGCACCTGAGCTGCCCGTGATACTAAATCTGCGTTTTCCGGCAACCTGATTAGCTTTGAATTATTGCAGACTTCTCACCATTTATGCTGCCTGTAAATTCAGTGTGGGCCCTTACGGTTCTGTTTTGCCATAATGGAAAGGTGCAGGTTAAGTCCTTCAATGGGACAAAACACGCAGATTAGCTGCCACGACCTGAGTCCTAAAGTCAGCAGCTTCTCAGCATTTGGGAGGTTTGCTGGAATTCCCGCTGTCGTTGTCTAATTAACATTAATTAACTTGTTAACTTTCAATGTGTGTCATCTACTGTACTAGTCAGAAAGACAGTGTCACTGTATAAAAAAACCATACCTCAGTGTGTCCTATGAAAACTCCATGACGAAGTAAGGGTGACATCTAATGCAAGTAAATCCAGCTGGTCCTACACTGTGCCCCAGTGGTTTGGAATGGACACCTGGAAAGTTCTGTGGACTGTCTGTCCATTCCACTTGTTACAGTGCAGTCATAAAAAATTGGCCTTTCTGATCTGAAAGCCATGGGCAAGACATTTGTTATTTTACAGTTAATGGATTAAGCCCATGTACTGTAGAGGCCTGACGAGAATAAACACCATCCATTTTTCATTATTGTCTGTGATAGAAAATTGAAACAGTGTATCCATCATATGACAGGAAAACAGAAACTATAAAGGCGGAGCTTGTTTTGCATTCGCTGTGTGATTGTTTGTGTTAGCACCTCTCCTTCTGACAGTATTGCTCTGAACCACAGGAAGTGTAACTTAGGGAATAATGCCTCCTAATTGGACATTATGAAGCACAAACAACTGCTGAAAGTTCAATAAAAACGGTGGCCAGTCAGCTCCCAATTGGAACAACACAGAAACACATTTCATTTAGCATAAAACCAAAAGCTGGTGATACACCCAAACTCCCGTTTTCCCTTGGATTTCCGGCACTTTCTAAGACTGCTACAATTTGGACAATAAAACCCATGCTCACATTTATTTCATCTTGCACTTACGTGGCCTATTGCCCATTCCCTTCCCATCGCAGCATTTATCCAGGGAAGAGTTATGTTTTAATCTAAAGAAACATTTTCGGCCTGTCATATTGCCGGCTTTTCCTGGTCACTCATCTCTCTGCTGTCATTCAAAGACGTCTCATCAAATCCTGGCACACAGCCCCTGCCTCAGAATAACTAGGGCGTTTTACGCGGTTATTTTTACACAGGATGGGGCTGAGAAGAGTTGTGGCAGGATAGAGAGTTAAAACACAAACACACACAAACATGTTCATTGCTGCACGCGATACATTATTCTGTCAAAATATCTGACTTATTGTAATGAAAGATGATGCTTTTGTGAAATTGAACTGAACTTCTGATAAACGTAATTTAACTTCTAACAGTTTAGTGCTAATATGTACATGCAAAGTTAAGACTACTGTAGCTTTATAGTAGGTTCTTATTCAGTTAAGAATGTCTCTAATTTCAGAAAGCTCCAAGACTGCCCCCCTCTGAAGTACCCTGCAGATCTTATCTTCTGACCAATTAATGGGCCTGACTTGTTGCTTGAAAGTGGTGTTTTATCCAGACGCTTGAACCCACGGTCTCCCTGCCTTCTGTGGAGCTCCCGAACAGCAGGAAAGCTGGTTGCTTTGCTAACCCAGTAAGGAAGTTGGCTTTCTTACTGTAGCTGCTGATGATCAAGCTCATCTTGAAGTCCTGTGTGACTGCACTTTGAATAACGTGGCCTGATGGTCTGTGTTCCTGAACAAATGGGTCATGAGTCTGTCAACAAAGTAGGGCTGTCTTAACAGGATGCCTGATCAAAAACTCGAGAATGTCATTTCTACCAGGTCAGGTTTGGATAAAGAGATTAATGTGATTTTTCAGCCACAACTGGCAACCTGGAACATTTTATGCTGTTTCACATTATGAAAGAGTGTGTGTGTGTGTGTGTGTGTGTGTATGTGTGTGTGTGTGTTTGTGTGTGTGTGTGTGTGTGTGTATAAAAAACACATGAATAACAGCAACTGGAATTATTCATTGTGTTGGGATGAATTTGCCAAAATGAGCATTTAGCGTTTCCTGTTGACATTATGTTCCATTAGCTGTCGTCCTTCCCGGGGGCCGACTTACCTGCATTACATACACAAACAAACGGACTGATTATGCTGTGGGACGCGGCTCCAAAGAGCCCCAGTGGCCCTGCTGTCATTTTCGCCGTAGCACATCGTTTGCAAGTGCAGGCCTCTCTCTCCAGGCAAAGCCCAGCATAATCATTTCTCTAATGTTGATTTCCGGCCGCTTGCGTTTGTTTGCTCGGTTATGATGTGTGGCACGCTGGGCCTCACCGTTACAATAATGTTTCATTTCGTGGCTTCTGCAGATAATCGGCAAAGCCACGCTTCACACCGTGCCGTCTGAAGTGGAAGCGGCTGCAAGTTCCCCCGCAGGCTGTACCTGCAGCAGAAGAGACCTGAACATGCTTATATTGGCTCTTCTGATTAATCACTTCACCACACCCCAGGGGTGAATTCAGTCAGCGCTGTGATCTGCAGAGATGCTATTGAGTGTTTTTTTGTTTTTGTTTTTTTCTTTTGCAAAAAGGTGTTTGATCAAATGGTCAGTGGTGCATTGTTAGTATGGATTGTGGTGAAAGTGGAGATCTTTGGCTTGGACTATTGCCAGCCAGCATTGCTGAGTATCTGTTGTGAGGTCAAAGATTTTTGTGTCAGTTGACGATCTCAGGGCAGAGGGTTAAACCAGAGCATCACCGACAACTTCCTGTGGAGCCACAGGGCCAGATCACATTAAGACACAAGACTTCCTATTCCATGACAGCATAGTGATGCAGCCTCATTTCGACCAACACAGAGCCGGTGCTGGGCTGGTTCTGGCTTGGTGCCTTTTGAGAACCTGCCTATATTTCCACCGGTGTCTAAAAGCAACAGAACAGAAATGTTACATAGGTGGAAGTAAATGTAAAGAAAAGGTTGATCTGAATTTCGTTTTTTGGATTTATTTTGATCTGTTTTGGATTTTACATTTTTATAAGCTGCCGAACTGAAAGAAAAATGTTTTCAGATTTGTTGTGCCTGTATCCACCTTCTTTATGTGTGAGTGAGTTTATTCTCACTTGCTGCTTTACCTCTGTCCTTTAAAGGACCGTGCAATAAAAGAGTCTGAAAAACTCTGAACTTTGCTGTCCACCTTATGATCTTTGACACTCAAGCATCACAAAATTTTATTTATTTCTCCTGTGACATGTTTATAATTTATTATTTATTCGATAATTCGTTTTCTACCGAATGAAAAACGATGTAACGTTGTGATAAGTTTATGTGATAAGTTTTTAATGCAAGTTAATATTTTATGTATATCTTATTTTCAGCAAACATAATCCATTCTGTTTTAAGCTATTTTACATTTTGTGTCCATAAGGTTCCATAAGGTCAGTTTATTGTCTCTCACTGTCTTTTTAAGGATCACGCAATAATGCTAAAAACCTGAATCTCTTCGCCACTCGAATGCCACAATATTTTAATTCTTTAACCTGCAACATATTTATACTTTATTATTAAATCTGGCCAGGAGATTGATCTTTAATTTTTCACAGAATAAAACAACGATTAAACGTTATTCCACTAATAAGCTGACAAGTTGTTTCACTGCTGGCACCAGTGACAAATCTATATCTGTTATGAACTGAATTATCCGGCTATGTGGAAGGTTTGGACACCACAGCACGTCTCACTTTCGGTGAGGTTCCAAATTCAGAGACCAGCTTTTCCAGCTGCACTGGAGCCGTTTTTTTGTGGTGGAAATGCACAGAACTAGTTCTAAATTGGGAAACAGTCCGGCACTGGTACCAGCACTGCGTTGGTGGAAAAGAGGCATTTGTGTGGTGTTTCATTAGAGCATGTGAGTGAGACAGTTGATGAACAGGATCAAAGCGGCAGCAGGATTATCCACAATCCCAGGGTCACTGTCATGGGTCCTGGCCCAGGTTCCCCCATTTTATGGGAACTGGATGCTTCTGTAATCCACGTTCTCCTGTTTCTAAGCACCACACATCTATCATTTTTATTTATCCTCTCAGGCCGAAAGCGGCGGCTCAGCAATAGCATTACAAGAGCTGCCAGGTGCGTCTACACATTTTTTATTCTACCTTCTCCTCGTTTGCAAAGTTTGGACTAGCAGTGCCGTGTTTATGGGCTTGTTGTGGACGCCATCTGAAAGCACTTGGCAGGATGCGCACCATCTCTCCAGTTGAGGTGGACTGGGGGTGCTGTTCACTGCACGTTTACTCTGTAAACTGTAATTTAATGTGAGTGTCCTGGCATTCTTACCTGCCTCTCGATCCATCTGGGTTTCCCATCAAAACAGCTTTTATCCTCAGCAGCAGAAGGAGAGACGTGTGCTGGGATATGATGAGCGCATGCAGTCAGGACTCCGGTCACTCCGTAGACACTGGGATGGGAGATCTACGCAAGAGCGATCTGCCGAATTCCCAAGGGTGCAGTTTATTTCCAAACCGTACGCGTGTGTACAGTGACCCCACACCCTCCAGCTCTCAGGCACTTCCCACAGCTCCAAAATGCACCAGCATGCAGAAGTTTCTGGTGACTGCATGCTGTTCTCGCGGGTTGTGTTGGGTGAGTGCTGGGCAAGGTGCGGGGTGTCAGCCACATGTCAGCAGGCATCACAAGCAGCTCGGAGCGCTGATCTGTCACAGGCAGACTGACAGATTGTAATGAGTGCTCATCGCTGTCGCGTTACAAGAAGAGGGAGCCGCATTTCTCGCAGCATGTTTTGTGCATGCCTCAGGTGAAACCGGCCTACCTGAAAGGAAAAGGGAGACTCGTATTTTACAGAAGTAAAATATTGTCGAGTGGAACAGGTATGTTGCAATTAATGTTTTCACATAAAATACAGCTGTTCATTAATGCAGTGCGCTGAAGATGAAGTAAAGCGAGAATCTCAGGTGGTTACTGCTGCAGCTATCAGGGAAGGCTTTCTTGGGTGTGATCCTGGCTCTCTTACCTCTTCAGGTATCTGCTGGTGCCACAGGGGGACTGCAGAGGTTATTGAAGGGGGTCAGATTTCAGCAAGAATGAGTGTGAATGTCCTCTCCCAGCTCCAGCTCCCTGAGTCCATTTAAGACCTCAGGCAGGGAGTCCATGACTCAGATGCTGCGGTTTCGCATCTACAGTAGTTCCATCAGTTGACTACTATCACAGGTTTCGCTGTGGTGCAAATTACGCTAATTAATTACACTTACTTATTCATTATTGCTCACATTTCATCTGCATTGCAGACTTCTAAATGACACCGTGCAGAGGGTGTCTGTAGGGGCATCCCGACGGGACAGGACAGGGAGAACACGTACTCGATGGCTCTGTGGTCTTAATTAGAGGCAATATTTGCATAAATTAATTAAACATGCTGTTCAAGAGACTGTTGCACTTTTAAGAAATCACCTGTCTTTGATGTCAGGTCATTACTCTAATGAGTATACCTTGTTGTCTAGCTGTGTCCTCTATCTCCAAGATCTTCCCATCCCCACTGAGTACATAGGCACTCTCGCATGCTCCGTGTTTAGTGGCCGACCTTGAATTCCCCCCAGAATGATTCTCTGGTCGATTATGTGCATTTCCCACTGCGGGAGTGATAACCTGCCCTGTTCTGGAGTAGAGCGCACGCTCGCAGTTGGATCTTGCCATCATTCAATAATCCTTTGCGGAGAGTTGTCCTTCACATTCACGTTTCACCCCAAGCTGCACTGAGCGGGACCCTTTGCCTCAGCATATAGCCCCCCTACGCTTCCACACCCACCTGTCAGCAGTATTTTTGTACTTCTGCCCCCTCCCTACCTGTAGCAGGGACACCTCACCTTCAGGTCAAATTCAGTTGCCTTTGTCAGCAGATTTGCCAGTTTAATGTGGGTGGGGGGACAGTGTAGGATGTCACAGAAGTGACCAGATTTGGAGGGGGTGGGGGGGGACACTGCGATGACCAGATATGGGAGGGGGGGGGGGGGGG
>JAUMHC010000066.1:334617-352232 GCA_032359785.1 Heteromormyrus szaboi | reverse complement strand
CCCCCCCCCCCCCCCCCCCCCCCCCCCCCCCCCCCCCCCCCCCCCCCCCCCCCCCCCCCCCCCCCCCCCCCAGTTGCCCATAGAAAAGTATCCAGAAATTCAGAAAACTATAATTAAATTTTATTTGTATACCACCCAAAGCCCCCAGTGAGCAAGCCAGAGGAGACAGTGGCAAGGAAAACTCCATAGAAGGGAGAAACCTTGGGAGGGACCAGACTCAAAGGGGGCACCCATCCTCCAGGGGGCAGCAGAGGAAGTCAAACGAACAAGATCGCAAAATTCTAATTTACACTGTTCCAATTTTAAGATTTGAGTCTCAGGGTCGGGATTTTCCAAAACATGATGGGGGTTTACAGGTTTGCTCAGACCCTCGCTGGTCTGTCACTTGTGTCATTGTAGGGCAATATAACCAGCCAGCATAATCCAATGATGGAATAGCAAGCACTGCAGACTACTGTACCAATGAAAACCCATCTGTCTGTGCATGCTGAGGTCATTAATTTGCCCAGAATAAGGCACTGAGGATGTGTCTCCATCGCAGTAAGGAGCCCGGTGCAGTGAGCATGCTTTAGCCGCATAGCCCTTTGATTAGTGGCCTGGGCGACGTTCATGGACGGCTTTAGTAAATCAGCATGCACCATTTTTATTAAATTTAAGCAAAATCTGTTAATCAACTCTTCCCTATTTATTCTTGGCTGGGCAGCGACCAGCGTGTTATGAGATAGTTATAATCAGCATATTCAATATGAGCTGCCAGGGCGACCCCTTCCAGGGGACACTTGACGGTTCATAATGTTATCAGATTTGGGGAGAATTAATGAACGATCAGGCAAAATTATACAAACTGAGGATCGTGGGACTGTTCAGCTGGTCAGCCTTAGTCTGGCAGCAGGGGAATGTAAAGCATATAATGGGAATGACTAGGGGGCAGAGAAGGGCCGTCTTTCTGGATCATTCTGGGTCCTGGGTAAATATTCATTGGTGCTGCTGGTTTCTGTCTGGATAGGTTGGCGCCAGTTGTGTCTTTGCTGTGTGAATACGAGCACACCACTCTGATCTGATCTGCCAGGCCAGAGAAAAGCGCCTCTTCGCAAGTTCACCTGTGTTTTTTCATTCCTGTTTTGTTACTCTTCCAGCCCCTTGTGGCTACAATGTCACAGAACAAAACGGTACAATATACTCACCGGAGTACCCCAATGAGTATCCCAACTCCCAGGACTGCACATGGATTGTCACTGTGCCGCATGGACATGGCATCTACATCAACTTCACGCTCCTCCAGACGGAGCCCGTCACTGACTACATTGCCGTGTGGTGAGCACTGGTCCACCCCCTATACCCCAAAGACAGAAGGTTAAGGAGTTGTAGAAGGCAGAAGGTGGTGTAGAACGTTTGGGGAGGTATAAAAGGCAGGAGGAGGTGTAGAAGGTAGGGGGAGGTGTTGAAGGCATGAGGAGGTATAGAAGGCAGGAGGATAAGTAGGGGGAGGTATCGAAGGCCGAAGGCGGTGCAGAAGGCAGGGGGAGGTGTCGAAGGCACAAGGAGGTGTAGAAAGCAGGGGGAGGTGTAAAAGGTAGGGGAAGGTGTAGAAGATGGAGAGGCATAGGAGGCAGAAGGAGGTATACAAGGCAGGCAGAAGTGTAGAAAACTGAGGGAGGTGTAGAAGCAGAAAGAGGTGTAGGTGATGGGGAGGTGTAGAGGGCAGGTGGAGGTGTAGGAAGCTGGAGGAGGTGTAGAACTGCATATAAATCTCTCAGTATATTAAAGGATGAGAAGGCAATGCAGGCAGTAATCACACTATCATGGGCTGTCTGTCTGAGAAGTGTCCATTTTCACCGTCTGCAGAATAATAATTAAAGCTCACATCCGAAAGTGTACTCTGTGCTAGATTTGAGTCCATTTGACATGAAAGGTAAGGTAACACACGCAGACACACTGGCACTCTAGGTGTGTGTTACAGCGGCATGTAAACACTGCACGTGACTCCATCCCCCCGTACTCTGTGACACCGCCCCCCATGTCTGCCTGTCATTCAGGGACGGCCCGGAACAGCATTACCCCCAGCTAGGTGTCTTCAGTGGCAACACCGCCCTGGAGTCGGCCTACAGCTCCTACAACCAGGTGCTCATCAAGTTCCACAGCGACTTCTCTACCAGTGGCTTCTTCATCCTCAATTTCCACGGTCAGTCCGCTCCCCGTTCCCCCAGCCTCGTGCTTATGAGACGTGCCGTGGGCCCCAGTGGCTAATTGTGGCACATTAAAAAGGAAAGGGGGCACAAGTGAGTTCTCGTTGAAGCCATAGCTCGATAAACGAGTGCAGAAGTGTATCATTGACTTTCAAAACACTCACAAACACTGGATGTACCCCCAAGAGGCTTGGGAATTCAGAAGATGCTCAGCCGTGGCCTGTCATTAACTCCCCACAAACCTGTTGGTGTTTTTTAAGCCTGGGATAAATGTGTGAGGCATTCCTAAATTACCTGAAGGAGTGATAGCTGTATCGCATCTTCTGCAAGTGCTGCAAGTTTCATGAGTAGGTCTGGATGGAATAGCAGGTATTGTCACCATTCAAAGTCCACCATCTCTGCATGTATCTCCCCAAAATGCCTATTAGAAACTTCCAGTTTAGCCTATAATGTCCTAAAATGGTTAGGGAATTGGGTTCGATGTGTTCGATGGGCGGGGATACCATGCCAGTGAGCCCTCAGCTAACTGCTGGAACACCATGTAGCCTGTTGCGCGATTCGTCGTCTACATTGCCAAGCTGAAATTAATCACAGCTATCCCACATTGACAGGCAGGGGGCAGCGGTGTGCCGTCACGCAAGCCAGAATGCACTGTCGTTATAGCTGTATGTGTGGTCATCTCTGTGCCGGGCTTATGATAATAATCCTCATTTTGGTAATTAAAACCAAAACCATGCTTCTGAGGTGAACAGGGTTATTTGTGATGATTGAATATGCTATTTTTAAATAAACAATAAAGGTTAGTTATGGAAAATACAATTAATCATCAAGTTTGGCAGATTTAAGAGATCAGATCTGGATTCATTTTTGAATTGTGTCTCTCTGGAGTCCAACCTTTTCTTGTGGAACTTTTAAAGGATGTTTAATTCTGTCTATCCCTCCTCCCCCCCATCAGCCTACTCCCTTAAAAAATGCCCGCCGCCTCCAGTGGTCGAAGACGCCGAGTTAGTGGCAGAGGACCAGGATTATGAAATAGGTATGTATATCAGAGGGAGGCGCTAGCAAGCTCGACGGGCAGATCTTATCTGATTTGCTTTGTAGATGAGATTTTTAAAACGGCCTGTGAGACATGATTGGAGTAAAAGTTAAAATGACGCTACCTCAGTAGACTTGGCTTTCCATCATGTGCTGCATGGCCCGTAATCTCAGCAGAGCACAGAGTGTCTTGAGGTGTGTTATCTGACCACGGTGCATTCAACGGCTTTCAGGTGACACAGTACAGTACCGCTGTCTGCCTGGCTTCACGCTCGTGGGGAGCAATGAACTAACCTGCAAGCTCAACTCGCACCTGCAGTTTGAGGGCCCAGCGCCATCCTGCGAGGGTGAGTCTGCCAGCCCGCCACACTGGTCAGCACTTTCCCTGTGGGGGTGAGGGAGGACTGTTTAAACCAGCCTCTGCCCAAAACCTAGCCAGTTCTTAAGAACGGTCCATTTTACTAATAATGACTCAAAGGTGCTGTTAATTGTGATGCAATTTTACATTCCAGGATTCACAAACTGTTAAGAGACATACACTCTGAACAGAGTAATTGGCAGTTCAGTACTATCTGGGTAAAATCCAGAAAGAGGAGCACTTCCAACAGAGGAGGGGTGGTGTACAGCTTCATCCATGCAGGTCTCGATTAAAACAGAGAACAGAAATGTGGCCGTTTACAGGATGCCATCAGGAGGGTGATAATGAGCCTGTGTGTGAGCCACAGTGATTACCGGACTTTGCTTCGATGCAGTGATTACACCGAATGATGCGGAAAATGAGGACTGGCTTGTATGGTCTTCATACTGCGACGTATCTTTTGGTGTTAAAATACTGTCTGTGCCTTTGGAGATACAGTACAGAGAACAGTGGGGGCCCACAATGTGGATGAGAGATTTACACACCCAACTCACACTCTCATATTTAAAGCAATGCCTCTAGGATTTCTGGTAGATCTTGTGTCTCGTTTATGGCTCCCCAGCCCAGTGCCCAGCCAATGAGGAGAGGACTGAGTCTTCAGGTGTGATCCTAAGTCCAGGATACCCCAAGAACTATCCCAATTCCCAGACCTGCTCCTGGATCATCAAAGTCAAGCCGTCTTATACCATCTCCATCTATGTTGAGATGTTCCAGAGTGAAAAGCAGTTTGATGAGCTGGAGATCTTTGATGGTAACATCCTCTGCTGCGAGACTTCACTGTTTCTCCCTCTGGAAGGTTCCAGGTCTGATTGTCTTTGCCCGTCAGGTCCCTCTGGGCAGAACCCGCTGCTGGTGGCACTCAGTGGCAACCACTCCTCCCAGCTGAACTTCACGAGCAAGACCCACCAGCTGTACCTCAGGTGGTCCACCGACCACGCCACGAGCAAGCGCGGCTTCAAGATACGCTATACCGGTGTGTACCCGCCTTGTCATATGACTGCACTCTATAACTCATAAACACAGGTGGTACCACTCTCTAAAAGTCTGGGGAACTGCTGACTCTGGCTTCGGGAGAGTTACCAGCCAGTTCAGCACTGCCTTCCGTGACTCCAGATCCAATGAGCGGCATGTAAAAGTGGCTCTTTCCTAACGCAGCTCATGTCAGTCCTGCGTCCGCACATCCAGGGGGCTTCTCTCATGTCTTCCTGTAAAAGATGAGTCTTCCTGAGAGACTCTTTTGCGCTGAACCCGCTCTCTGCCATCTTCAGGCTTTCCTGCTGCCCTCTACCTTTCTCTTTCTTTCTCCTTCACTTCCCTTCTTTCTTTGCGGTCATATTTGTAAGCCCTGCCGGACCACGGTGTGCTTTAGTGCCCTTTAAATATTGCAGACCTCTGCAGCTCTGGCATATCACAGACCTGTGCATCGGCTCTGGGGAATAACCCTCCCATCCAGCCACAGGGACTTTTTGTTCAGTTTTAAACAGCCGGCTGGGCTGTCTTCGGACTAAACGGGGATGAATATGCCGTCTTAGGTTTAAAGACCGAGTCTAATCACTCGGCAGGTGAGCGACCCGGCAGGCAAGTGTTGGTACTTGTCTGCTTGTGGATTGAACTCGAGACGTTCTGAAGGAAGATGCAGACCCCCTCCACCCCCTCCATTCCTCTAGGGCCCCCTTTATACCACTGCGTTGCATTCACAGGCACAAGTTCAAACTGCCCTCTGTAAAGTCATGTGACACCTGCTCACGCTTCCTGTTTCCTGTGCCATGCTTCCTGTATGTTCCGTGGGGACAGCCGCATACTGCAGCGCTGGTGTCACACCCAGAAACGGCGCCATCCTCAACAAGACGGGGGAACACACAGGCACCCAGCTGCAGTATTCCTGCGATGCTGGTTACCGGGCCGTGGGCCAGAGTAACGCCACCTGTAGGATGCTGCCCAACGGGCTCTACGGCTGGAGTGCCCCGCCCCCGCTCTGCCAAGGTAACGCTGCGCCACATGCTGCCGACAGTGTCATGGGGTGAATGTTACTCTAAACAGCGTTGACCGCAGACCAGCCCATTCACATTATACACTGTATACTTATTTAGCAGAGACTTTACCCAAAGCAGTTTATGAAACAGAAGGGTCCAGCAGACACTGGAGCAGTCAGGGATTAAGGGCCTTGCTCAACGGCCCGACCACATCACTGTGCCGACCACAGGATTTGAACCGGCGACCTTCCGTTCACGGGCACATCGCCCCAGCTTGCCAAGTCATACACAGGCTCAGTCTGTATGGATTTCTGTGTAGTAAATATGGGCATGTACAAATCCCACGCCGGGGTGGCATCACACTTAGTGAAGGTCAACCACTTGGCCGCATTTCACTGACTGAGCCTCCCTACATGTGTAAACTGCTCATCAACGCCCCCTGGTGTGGGGCGCACTTTTCTCGCAAAGGCAACACGCTATTTACTCAATTTTGTTTGTACAAATAATCTGTTCATTACCCCTGACTCCCGCCGAGTTGTTCTGTTTCATTGGCTGCGGTGTCCATCTCTGAGCACATTACTCACACACACATATCCATCCGTGTGAAGACATGGAACATCGTGTCTGACTGGCAGACACTGGAAATGCAGAAATAATTTAAGGCTGAACTCCCACGCTTCTAAGATCCAGAGGCAGAAATCAGGACCTACGAGGCCATGAGGTCGGGATGGGCTGAGTCTGATCCCTGGGCACACAGGGGGTTACTTTCCAGTATCTGTGCCATTAGACACAGTGCAAAACACGGGAACATTACTGACTCATTAAAAGTGAACCATTGTTCAGGAAAAGTGCAAAGGGCTGTTTATTGTCCAAACCGCCACTGATTAACACAGCTGCCAGGAGGCAGAGTGAAGGTGAGGTCCGAACTTTGCCGGGCTTTGCAGAAAGTGCCGGATCCTAACATGAATATTTTGAAAAAAAATAGCATTATTAATGAAACCTGTCCTAATGAGATGTCATTTCTGTCACCAGTGTCAGTTAAGCACCAAAGGGCCCTCTCTGAGGTTTAAGTGTGAGCCAGTGGCCCGGAGCACGCAGACCAGCCCACAGTGCTTCTGCATTTACGTCACCACCGATATCCGACTACTTGACTGCTCCCGGGTTGCCATAAACGTGCCCCTGTGGACTATGAGAGCTTTTGCCAGATATTAAGCATTAATATTACAGCCTGTCAGTATTATTCCAAGGTTGGGTGGTATAATGTGGTCCTGCTGGCAACTCGATTCCCAGTCCGGCCTTCCAAAGGGCCATGGAAGCAATTTCACTGAGTCTCCAAACAGGCGTGAGGTCAGGGGGCCCCAGCTGTCAGACAGTAGAGCGTTAGTCACCTGACAGATGCTGCCAGTCAGCACCCTACCTGTGGCCCTTCACACGCCGCAGCCACGGCAAACACGCCAATCCTCCTCTACCTATGAATGAATCCCCACAGTAATTACTTACGAATATGTTAAACAAGAGGGGATGTAGGTAGAACATTCCGGTGCTTCTTCGTGACCTTTAAAGATGACTTCTCCACCAGGTGTCAGCTGTTTAGTTTAACATCAAATGCAGCAGCTCATCCGATTAAGTGCCATGGATTTCCAGAGTTACAGCACTGGGAACCTCTTTGAATGGGCCTGAAGCTCCCCTTTGAGCACCAGAGCTGGTTAGAGTGCCGCCTGGTCATGACGTGGCTGCTCATCCGATTAATTGTCATGGATTTCCAGAGTTATAGCACTGGGAACCTCTTTGACTGGGCCTTGGCCTGAAGCAGAGCACCAGAGCTGGTTAGAGTGTCATCAGGTCGTGTCGTTATGTGAACGGCCTTCCCTGTTGAAAAAAACTGCTTCAACAGCTTAAGTTGGTTAACTACCAATTTATGGTAGTTGGACAGTTTAAGGTATGTTTTTGCATTATGCTTTGAAAGCTTAGCTGGTCATACTTGCTTATGATGGTCATTCTAACTGGTTTAACTGGTCACACCAGCATGTCCAGCTTGATAGGCTCACATGACTAATTAGTGACCCACCCACCTAAACCATCAAAGACCAGCAAGAACTGCCACATACCCTCTAATGGTCGTGATATACTGGGCAAATTTTTGAGCAATGTTGCTCGGCAATGTCGCCAGTAGCGGGCAACCAGGTAAGACACAGGGCAGTTAATCAAGGCAACGGGGACTTGGCAGGAACCAGTTAGCAAATCTAGAGTAAATCTATGGCTAAGGAGACAGACACCACCAAGATGGGCGATGAAAGTTTTGTAGCTGTAATTCTTGTTTTGGCTTCAACATCTACTTTACTTAAGTATCAGAGCTTCAGAAAATTGAATAGACTCTGGTCAAATTATAATTTGTCATTGTTGCCCTAGAATAAAAATTTAAATCTGCCTTTACGTTGCCTTGAACAGGAAGAGTTCGGTACATGGAGCAGACACACCATAAATCTTTAACACTGTTGTTCCCTACAAATCCTATGTGTGTTAAAGAAGGTGGTAAAACAGGGTGATTCAAATCCTAAACTGTTACATAACTTATTTTAAAAATCAATGAACTCATTGAAAGTGAATTCATGAGGCACAGTAGTGTTTAAAATGAGTGACATTTTGTAATTTACAAAGTTACTGCTTATTCAAATTTGAAGTTATCCTGCCATGAAAGGAAGAGATGCATTTCAATAATAGTTCCTTAGTGAACACCATCCCACATCACAAAATAAAGGTTGTAGCTCTCTGGTCAGTGTAAGCACAATCCAGACATATGCTCTTGTTTATTGGAGTCAAAGTCACCCCTGTTTTTTGAGCCAGTAACGACTGCCGGATTACCGTGTCATTATCACATGAATAGGACCCAACACAAGACAGGGAACGCGGACAGACAAACCAGAAAGGGAGACACCGGGGAAGCAAAACACGGAGGAACAAAAGGACCAGGAAAGAAACGAGGAGGCACAGAGGGAGGAGGGATGGAAACAAGAGGAACAAAGGGACCAGGAGGCAGGAAGGGAAAGGACGGAGGAACAAGGGAAGACTGAGGGAACCCAGGCGGGCGAGGGAAGGCAGCCGCAGGGACCACAGGCGGATGGGAGGCCGGAGCCAGAGGGGACCACACAGGGGACGAGGAGGGAGCAGGAGGGGACACTGGTGCAGGCAAGCAGGAGGGACTGCAGGCGGGCGTCGAGGCACCGGAGGGGACCCGGAGGCGACAGCCGAGCCAGAGCCACAGGACCCGCAGGCAGCCACCGAGCCACAGCCAGGGGACGCATGGGCGAGCCAGGGGCAGGGCGGGAGGGACCTAGTCCCTGCATCTGTGACCTCTCCCTTTCCGGGAAACTGACATACGCGGACCAGGTCGGGCTCCACCACGTGGAAGCAATGGTGGAGGAGCAGTCCATCATCAATGTCCTTAGGGGCCATCAAGTAGATCCCCGAAGGGTCCCATTCAAGCTCCTTGGGGACTTCGGGTAAGGATGGAGCCACAGGGACGATGGACATGTCTGTAGGCGGCGCGCCTACCGCCGGGACAGGCGAGACCAACAAGACAGGGCGCGCTGACGAGACAGGCAGGATGGGCAGGGCAGACGAGGCAGGCAGGACGGGCAAGGCAGGCAGGACGGGCAGACAGGACGGGCAAGACGGGTGAGGCAGGCAGGACGGGCGAGACGGCTGTAGCGGCAGCATCAGGCAGGGTCGCAGGCGTAGCGGCAGCAGCAAGCGGTGCCTCGGGCGAGGTGGTGGCAGCCGGCGAGGCCGCAGGCAGAGCGACGGAAGCAGGCGGGAGGTCGAGGACCTCGGCCAGCGCGTCCAGGGTCGGTGCTTCCCAGTAATATGTTGTCCCTTTAAGAGATCGCAGGACCCGTGGGATATTGTCCAGAATGGCCCGGATTCCCACATACCCCAGGTGGCCACCCTGGAATATAGAGGTTGCTGGTGATGGCGGCTGCGTGGCTGCGGTGATCCTCGCTGGCGTCTGTATCGGGAGGGGCTTCTCCCAATATTCAGCAGGGAGAGAGGCTGCAGGGAGAGAGCAAACCCTCAGGAATGCGGTCGGGAATTCCTCCGCTTTGGTCTTGTGCTTCTTTTTTCTCCGGTGTATTCTGGCTGGTTGAAACAGGTTTGCCCCGGAGAGAATGAGCGGCTGCAGCCGCTTCTCTGTCACTCCTTCCCCCAACTGCCGGAGGTTTTCGCGCACGTCGGCTATGACATGCACACCCATGAGTGTGGTCATTTCCTGAAGGAGGGCCCCGCTCTTGCTGGCTAGTTCCCTTAGTCTGGGGTCCTCACTTCTTGCGGAAGTGCATTGACGAGATCAGTCATTCTGTCAAGATCGGCTGGCGGGAGGATTCCACACAGGGTTAACGAGGAGGCGTGGTCCACATGAGGGTGACAGGGGCTGGGCGTGACAATAGGGTTAAAAAATATTATGTCTAAATTATAGCCTGAACACATAAAATTGGATGTCCTTTGGCATTTTAAAGATTAAATGAGACAGATTCCCTGTTTTGGGTTTACACATGACAACTTCCATCCATCCATCTATTTTCTGAAATCGCTTATCCTAGAGGCTATGGGCACAAGGCAGGGAACAACTCAGGATGATGCGCCAACCCATCACAGAGCACATTCACACACCATTCACACAGACACACACCCACGGGCAAGTTGGTAACCAATTAGCCTCAGCGTGTTTTGGGGCTGTGGGGGGAAACCGGAGAACCTGGAGGAAACCCCACAATGACACAGGAAGAACATGCAAACTCCACACACATGGAGCCCAGGTCCCAGAGGTGTCAGGCGACAGTGCTTGCCACTGCACCACCATGCCACCCACATGACTATTTACTGGGATGAAATAATATAAGAACATGCTAATTGCTCCACTGCCTCTGTGAGACCGCCATTTTTGTTAAATTTTTCTGAACCTTCAAATCTGTCACAGGCTAGTATTCTGATCGGAAGATCTCAGAAAATTGCCCACAGAGCAATGCCCATTGAGAACTTGTTGCCCATTCTTAATGGGAAAGTGCCTGAACAGCGTTGCTGAAAAAGTCACCATCTGCTTAAGACCACCTTAGATTATCTTAGATTTCTTTCCCCCTCAGCTAAACCCAACTAAATGCAGCCATTAGTATAAGTTGGTTGTTTCAGCAGTGATTTCTCTTTTAATTAATTAAATTACTGGCTTGACTGTCATTTGTGAATAATCTGGACCTTAAATTTCACTAAAATGACAGAATTCTAATGGATCTTCCATAGAAATTCACAAAATATGGGATAAGAAAGAGTAGAACTACAGCTTACAGTACAACACCACAACATAGCATAACACTGTAATGCAGAGTGACCCAGTGTAATGTAGTGTAATGCAGTGTGACTGTATAACAGTGTAACACTATGTAATGTATCATAATGGAGTGTAACACAGTCTAACAGTCTAATATATAATGTGACAGTGTAATGCAATGTAACACAGGATAATAGCTTAAGGCAGTTTAATGTAGTGTGACACAGCACAATGTAGTGTTATGTGGCGTAACAGTGTAATGCAGTGTAGCACAATGTAACAGCCTAACGTGATGCAATACAGTGTAAAACAGAGTAACGCAGAAGAAAGCAGCATAAAGCAGAGTAACAGGGTAACAAAGCATAATGCAATGTAACATGGTGTAATACAGTGCAGCAGTGTAGCATCATAATTTAGTGTAACAGAGTAACGTGGTGTAACACAGTATAACTGCATAACACAACTTAACTCAGTGTAATGCAGAGTAACACAGCATACCAAGGTGGATAGTTCAGGTTCAGAAAATAAAAATCCAGACCAAGATTTTGTTTCAACCCACCAGTTGAGTATTCTGTGACTATGACTCTTTATACTCAACTGTTGGTCTGGATTTTTATTCTCTGAACCTGAACTACCCACCTCTGACAGTTTAATGCACTAGACGCTCACCTTGGCTGACTGAAGCCACTTCATCCCTGCAGCCATCTCATGTGGCGTTCCCGACATTCCGAGGAATGGGTCATTTCGTGGCTTCCAGTACACGGTGGGCAACAGCGTGCAGTATGAGTGCAACAATGGCTACCGGATGGAGGACGGCCAGTTCCCCACGGCTGAATGCCAGGAGGATGGCACGTGGAGCAGCCGCGGGCACCTGCCACAATGCACACGTAAGCCCCCCTGCCCTGCAGTCTTTACGTGGGATTTGAATTTGTGGGGTCTCTTATGTCGCCTTCATGAGACTCTAAGCCCAGTAGTCAGAAGGACAATCACTCAGCATTCCAGGCTAAATGATCATGATTTGGCTACAGTCATACCCACACAGAAATTAACAGATACAGTAAATGCAAAGATATAACTAAAGAAACCCAAATACAGTATCTAATCATACAGCAGCTTTCAGTGAGTCTTCCAGACATGAGCAGGTTAACAGTGATGGGGTACTGCATAGGACTGGCCTGAACTCACCCGTAAGGTCAGAGATCAGAGGGTGGCTAACACAAACTTCCCTCGCAGCGGTACGGTGCCCCGACATCGAGACGGTTCTCCTGGAGAACATGGTGTGGCGCTTGATTTCCGGGGCCCCTGGCGAGTTTGGCGCCCAGGTCATGCTGAGCTGCTCCCCCGGCTTCTACTTGGAAGGCCAGCGTATCCTCCGCTGTCTGCCCAATGGCTCCTGGAGTGGCCTAGAGGAGAGGTCCACCTGCAGGAGTAAGACAGCTGCCCACCTTTGCCATCCCTCCATCTCTCATCCCTCCATTTCTCCTCCCTTCATCACCCATCTCCACATCTGATAGAATGTGAACATGGAGGGTGAAACTGCAAATGCTTAACAGCCTGATAACATGCAGATGATTACTGACTGGTCAGGGTTACTGACCAAAGGTGAAGAGAGCAGGAGGCAGTCGTGGCTCACCCAGAATGCCGACCTTCTGCAGTAGGGTGCGGCAGGCTGGCTGTTGTCACGGTGACAGGACAGGGCCACCCCTTGCAGCTTCCACACCCCAAACAAACAAACAGGCCCCGAGTCTCCTGTCGGCTGATTGATGAGCCGGCCTCAACACCCCCAGCCCAACCCCCTTGCTGTATGAGGAATGTATTTGCCCCCCATCCTCGCCATTTGTCCTTGTTCACTGCCTGCATTTCATCAAAATGGCTGCTGACAGGTCCATCCCCATCAGATCATGTGAAGGGTGGTTGATCATACCTGCTGCCCTACTGGATCAAACTAGAGCAGCCCGGTCATAGTGAATACTGTGGTCCATTCTCAGCTTGCTACCACAACCTGACCGTCTTTGTCTGCACACAAGTTAAGCAAGCACTGTAATAAAAGTAAAAGCTCTCTCCCCTTAATGATCGAATCAGAGACGTCACTCTAATCGCTTTTTGTGTCCACAGTGTGTCTGAATGTCCTCCAGGGGTCCCACTGCCATTTGCTGCGTCACTGACAGTCATCACCGTTTGCATCCTTCTTTCCCCCTCAGTCATCTCCTGCGGTGACCTGCCCTCACCGCCAAATGGCAACAAGATCGGCACACTGAGCACGTTTGGTGCCACAGCCATCTTCACATGCAACACGGGCTATACACTGGCCGGCTCGCACGTGCGTGAGTGTAGCGAGAACGGCTTGTGGAGCGGCGTGGAGACCAAGTGCCTTGGTAAGCGGTGCTAAAACCCGCCAGCGTTCTGCCCTGTCTTGCTCTCACTGTACCCCTAGAAAGACGACTTTCTTCTCTTCCTTCCAACAATAGGTGAAGATGGTAGAGCAGGTTTTCGATCTGCCATCACGGTTCAGCAGAGTTACTGTTAAAAATGTGAATGTTTCACCCGTAAAAAGCCACCCAAAAGTGGCAAAGTGTTCGCGTTTAATAAGTCACTGTTAACTTTAAAGATCCTAGATAAAAGGCCTGATAGGACGTCTCCTCAAAGGAGGATCTTCCCAGGTCACTATAAGACCTTCACCATGCTGAAATCCCGCTAATCGACGCATTTCTCATACAGGCCAAAGCTGGTTCTGTCTCGGAGCCAATATGGGCCATTGGCATTTAGTGCCATTTAGGATGAGAATTGCCTTCTTTATTTGGACTGCATTTTTGTTTGTTACCCTGACAAGTGTGGAAGCAGCAGGAATAGCATTACGTTGAATTGTGGGAGATCTGAGGGTTTTCATCAGCAGATATGACATTCCACCCTCCTTTCCTCCCCAGCCGGCCACTGCGGGACCCCGGACCCCATCACCAACGGCCACATCAGTGGCGACGGCTTCAGCTACCGGGACACTGTCGTCTACCAGTGCAACTTGGGCTTCCGGCTCATTGGCACATCTGTCCGCATCTGCCAGCAGGACCATCGCTGGTCGGGGACCGCGCCCGTCTGCGTGCGTAAGTGCGGCCTGCCGCTGCCGCACCCACGGGGTCTCCGGGCCACTCTTTAGCCACCTTTTCTCATGCATCTCTCCCCCCGCAGCCATCACATGTGGTCACCCCGGCAACCCTGCGAACGGCCGGACACACAGTTCTGAGTTCAACCTGAACGACGTGGTGAACTTCACATGCAATGTGGGATACACGCTTTATGGCGCCGCCAAGGCGCAGTGCCGCGTCACGGGCCACTGGAGCAGCCCCCTCCCAGCCTGCAGGGGTATGAGCATAACATCCGCCAAACCTGTGCCTCTCATGCAACCCCTGGATGCGGGACTCTGTATGCTCCTGCCATCTTCTCCATGTTTTGACATGTAGGTTTGAAACTCAGATGACTGCAACAATGCTTTACAATATGGCCACATTTATATAACCAGTGTGTCTACGTGGTAGGAAATTTATAGCATTATTTTATTATTAAACATCCTACCATGCTGTAATTTTCTGCCCCCGATCATGGTGGTCTGGACACTCAGTACAGTAGCAGTGAGTTTTCCAGATTCTTCTCTATCAAGCTGCTATTGGTGCTTCTCCTCCACTTGTAAACTGGCTCCGACAGGAGGACTAACCTCTGGCCATCACAGGCGTTCTATCCTACAGACTCTCAGTCCTTGGTAGCATGATCCTGCAACCCCAATGGGGACCTGTTTCAGCTCTGATGTTCCAGCTATATCTTCGTAATAAGGCAATAAGAGTTTATGTGGTGCTGCTCGCCTCACGGTGAGTTTACATGGTGCTGCTTAGTGGTAGCGTTATGGTAGACTTTCGTAAGTGAGGGGGAAATTAAAGTCAGCCATTCCTAGCCACCTTTGTTTTCTGCAATGATAGGTTTGCTGTTTCTGTGAAATTTACATGCAGTCATCTCCAAGGGTACACATTGCCGCAGCCCACCGAACCACAGTGGCCAAATATCAATGGTTTGCCAGGAGCAGGTGCTGCTTGTTATTCGGTTTCCTGCTCCATCCCTCATTCCACGTTACCTGGGCTGTTTAATTGTATGCCAGGGTCCTAGCAGCTGGCATAGGGGGCGGGCAATCTGTCTCTGATGCCCCGGTATGAGCCCTGGTCTGTTCTGGGCAATCGAAACCCTGGTCTGTCGAAGGGCAGTGAGGGAATTGTGAGTTTCCACAGAACAGAACCCCCCTGCCACCAGTGGGGGGCTGTGTTAGGGCTGTTAGGTGTCCTTGTTGATCCAGAAGCATTTGGAGGAGTGTGGAGGCAAGAATCTGTATACTTATTATTGCCATGCCGATCAATCATTCAGAATTTCATCGGGGATTCCCCCTGAGAACACCCCCATGGTTCCTGTCAGACAGAAAGCATGTAGCCGGTTTTATCTTGTAGTGGTGAACTGCTCGGAACCGGGCTTTGTGGAGAACGCCATCCGTCAGTCGCAGCAGCGCTACCAGGACGCCTTCAGCTACCCCAGCAGCGTGATGTTCCAGTGCAAACGCGGCTTCCACCTTCTGGGGTCTGCGGTGCTCAACTGTCAAGCTAGCGGCCTGTGGGACCGCTCGCTGCCCAAATGCCTCCGTGAGTGACACGCCGTCCTGTCCGAATCCGTCGCCGTTTTAGCATTGGAGACGGCAAGTCACAGAATGATTGCAGTAGGAGCTGCGAGAGAAAGACAATCCCATTTCAAAGACACATCCTTTTTTGGGAATCTGTAAAACTGTTGTGTTCACAAATTCCTGCTTGCCGTGTTTATTTTTCTGTTCATAAGGACATTAAAGTCACTGGAAGGATCTGACATAGGGTTTTGCAAAAAATGACTTTGATATTGGCAATAAAGGGAAGAGCCGACCTCTCATCGACCTTGAGAAGTCCTGCTGGTCATTTTCAGAGTGGAAGGAGGACTAGAGGCTGTAATTGTCTAAATCTCTTTCTGCCCTCCAGCTATTTCCTGTGGGGATCCTGGAACACCTCCCAATGCCATCATATCAGGGAAGAGCTTCACCAATGGAGCTGTGGTCTACTACTCATGTGGGCAGGGCCGAGCACTGATCGGAAACGGCACTCGGCAGTGCCAGGAGGATGGGCGCTGGAGCGGCTCGCTGCCTTACTGCTCAGGTAACATACAGGCTAGAACCAAGTACAAATAAAAACTGCACCGCTCACTTGGTCTACTGCTAATCCGATGGCCTCAACTGGAAGTACGACTTCAGATTTCAATCCAAGTGGATTAGTCTTTCCCGCTCACTGATTGGGCAATTCACCGAAGCCCTGCTGCCGTACTGGGGTGTGTTTCCCAAAACATTATTAACGCTACGACATTTGTAAATTCTACCTTAAGTTATCTCTTGACGCTCCGACGTTTTTCCTGAAACCTTCTTAGGTAAGTATATCTTCTGTGAAATCTTCTTTCGTAAAGGTTGGTCTGAGCCTCTCTTAGCTTCTCTTATCGCTGTTGTCGGCTCATACTGCTCATTTAAAACAAAACTAACATAGTTAAGGGTGCAGTTTCACTACCAAATATCACTTAACTAAACAATAAATGATCCATATCATAAAATGATTTTATCTGATACATGACTATAATCTTCATTAGGTTTCGTCTTCGTGCTCTGAATGCGCAGCGAATTCCCCTATTTCCGACACCCCTGGAATCCACACACCTCTCTAAATGTGCTCAAGTCACAGTATATCAATGTTTAGTTCATGAGGTTGATGAGTTGACACTGCAGATTTAATTTGCGTTTAAATATTTGTCTAATATATTTCCCCCAAAAACGTACCCTGGAATGGTCAATACTGTAGTCAATACTGTAGTCAATACTGAAGCAGATAGGGCTTTCAATTCAGTTCAATTCAAATAACTGTATTTGTCCCCAAGGGACTTTTATTTTAGCTATTGTGCCATTATTTGCTGTTATATGAATGACATGCACACATTGGTGTTTTGTAGAACAAATAAAAATAAAATGTTGATACTACAATCAGGGGCAGTGGGTTTGTGTAGCTGATTTTAATAGTGATATTCTGCACCCATTGTGAGGTGGTGTTCTGTAGCTGTGGGGCTTTATTTGAGAGAGGTGCTACCATACAGCTGAATAAGGGCTTTTTGTGCTGTTTTACTTATGCAGAAACACTATGAAAGATCCTGTTAAACTGTTAGAATGTAGTGAGGCACTGTTGCCTCCCATCTCCAGGGTTGAGATGCCTTTTGTTTTACACTACTCCTGTATCTCAGGCACCAGCCCTGGCATCTGCGGCGATCCTGGTGTGCCCCCCCACGGCTCACGGCTAGGGGAGGAATTCCGGCTGAAGAACCTACTGCGGTTTACCTGTGAGGCTGGCTATACCCTCGTCGGCTCGGCCGAGCGGACCTGCCTGCTCAATGGATCCTGGAGTGGGACACAGCCCATGTGTGAAGGTGAGGAGCCCCTTCTGCTCGGGACAGACCCCAAACCCCAGAACAGACCCCAAACCTCAGGATGCCCTCTTCTCTCTTAAGAGAGCAGAGGGCAACCCGGGGTTTGGGGTCTGTTCGGGGGTTTGGGGTTCTGGGTCCATCCAGGGGTTAAGAGAGAATAGGGCATCCCGGGG
>JAUMHC010000066.1:316622-334517 GCA_032359785.1 Heteromormyrus szaboi | reverse complement strand
GGCATCCTGGGGTTTGGGGTCTGTTCTGGGGTTTGGGGTTCTGGGTCCATCCAGGGGTTAACCCCAGAACAGACCCCAAACCCTGGGATGCCCCCTACTCTCTTAACCGCTGGACAGACCCCGAACTCCAATCCCTGGGACAGACCCCTAATCCAGGCTGGATGAATAAGGAGCCTAAGGCTGCTTTTGAAGGGACGATGATAAGCACCCCATTTTTAATATTTATCTAAACATTTCAAACAGAAAAATGTGGAGGTGATGCATGGCAGGTTAGGCCTCTGTGCCTGTTATCAGAAGGTCACTGGTTCAAATCTCAGGGTGGGCAGGGTGGTGTCACTTGGCCCCTTAACCTCTAATTGCTTCATGGACTGACCTTGGGGCTTGACCCTCGGGGGTTTACCCTACTCTCTCAGCTGCATGTTATCTGCTTAATAAATAAATGTAAATGTATTGTGCTAGATGAGTATTATATAGTGAATCTTAATAAGGTGTTTTCAGCGGAATATTCAAATATTCAGAGAATATTTGCGGTCAGATATGGGGACACACTATGCTTATATATATTTTTTGCTGGAAACAACAAACGTGTGCATTACAATCCCATGTGGAACAGAACTTTTATGCGATTTCAGAAAGGAGGCCATCAGCCACCGCCTGGGGACCTGGGCAGGATTTCCTCGCTCCAGCATCTCTGCAGCTTCTGCCTGTTGTTGTTTTATTTTTGAATTTGATGAATGAGGATTTCTCTCCCTATTCTTGTGCGGTTTCTTTCCCGCTCTTCCTGACTCTCCGACACAGAGGGACCTGTGTTGTGCCTGGGCTGGAGTGACATGCTCCGCTGAGACCCAGTGTCATGTGAGGGAGGAGGTGCCCAGTGGGGGAAGAAGTGCAGGGCAGGGGAGGAGGTGCTGGGTGTGGGAGGAGGTCCCAGGTGAGGGAGGCTGTCCCGGGGGGGAGGGGGTTGGGTTGGATGTTGCCACGCAGGGGCTGCTGCACCTGCAGATGAAACTAAGTAAATGGACGGACCCTCCCCAGACGAGATGAATGAAATCAGCCAGAGCAGTCAGGAGAATCAAACTCCTCTTCGGCAAGCCAAACATCCAGCATGCATCTTAATGAGGAGGAAGCTCTCCCTCTAGTGGATGAAAGAAGCGTCTTATAATGGAGCTTCTGATTCTGATTCCTGTCTCTCTTCTGCCTGACACGGGGTCCCTGATTACCCCATTACTCTTTGTTTGCCTTTTTGCCATCCTCCCGCTTCAAAACAGTGCATAAGTCAAATCACAGTGGATGTTTCCAGTCGAGCTGGTATGGTACGGACTTTACTAACAGAGATGCAGCTTTCAAGGGAGATAAGTAAATTAGAGGAGGGACACTGAGTACTTTGTGCTAATTTGTGTCCAGAGAAAACCAGCGCCATCTGCAGGCGGATCCATGTTCTGCATATCTGAAACTTCTGCTGGTATATGCCAGAAGTTTCTGGCCTTTCTGTGAACCAATCAGATCATGACTAATCCTCAGATGCTTGGAGCTGATGAAATCGCAGGAGGGATGCATGCAGAAGGGCCGATGCATATCAGACAGCCTTTGGATTTTCCATGGATATGGATCCATTACTGCCTCCTCGCTTCACTCCAGCATCTCCTCCCAGTTTCGTTTTTTCCATCCCACTAAAACCCACAGGATGATTAATCACAGTTAAATTCTTAACAGTGTAACAGTAAATGTCAGGTGTGACCTCAAAAGCAAGTATATATATAACGTCGTTCTAGATATTTCTCCAGGGGGAATTATCTGATTTCCCATATCAGGCCCATGGAATATATTTACTAGTTAAAAAATTCAATAAAATGCAGTTTGGGGTATATAAGAGAGAAACTGCTCCTGAGACCAGTAATGGAGAAGTGCTATCAGGCAGCAGTGATACGGGGAAGGCAGAGTTAGGAGATGGGTTCTGTTAGCGGGTGGGTTCCATTAGCGGATTGGTTCAGGATGGGTTCTGTTGGCGGATGGGTTTGGGACGGGTTCTATTAGCAGATGGATTCAGGATAGGTTCCATTAGTGGATTGGTTCAGGATGAGTTTGGTTAGTAGACTGGTTCGGGACGGGTTCTGTTAGTGGACGGGTTCAGGATCCGCATTCCCCTCCCCCATACCCCCACCCTGGGCGTGTCTCCTTCATGATGCCGCTGAATACGATAACGATCATAACGCTCTGTGTTTTATTTGACTATTTTTCCCAGCTGTGCTGTTCTGCTGTTATTCTCCCTGTACACACCACACGCCTGCACACTTATGAATTATGCATGTTTATTAGCTGTTTGTCCACTGCAGCCTTGTAAAGAAATATATCACTTCATTAAAAACATACCCTTCCCTTTGCAATAAAGGCTCTGCGGAGAACCTTAACACCTCCACGGTCAAGGGTTTGAATCATATGACCTATGCTGCTTGTGACAGGCTCCAGGCACTCCCACAACCCTGACCTAGATGGATGGATGGATGGATATCAAGCAGATAGTTGCATTCAGGATATCCAAACTCATAGGCTCCACACCCCATAATACTCAGTAATATTGTGCAGCATTCATTCATCACTCTCATAAGCTGGAAATGCCCCCCTCTGGCCATTTTGCTGGGTTCCTTTGTATCAAATTGTATGCCAAAATAAATCATTGTCTTTATGGTCCCAACCATCAATTTATTAATTTTATAATTCCATTTTAAAAATTAGTCTAATTGCTGGCAACATTCAAGGGCCCTCACTGAAACGAGATTGCGGCGATGCTTAATTAACTTTAAGAATGCACAGGTCGCCATCAGTTCGCCTTCGTTGCATCATCATTAAGCACTAGTCACCTGCAGCATGAACTTGCAGTTTCTTTAATCAGCATCACCATTGTGGGGAGTGAACCCAACAAACAGGGAAAATGCCAGGCAATTTCATCTGCCGTCACTCACAAAGAAAAAAGTGAAATGAATTGCATTAATTTGTCGCAGCTGCATATTTGCGGCAGAAGGGGATTGCTGAGAAAGGCTTCCATGTATGTCAAGCGCGGACGTCGATTAGCATTATGAATCTGCACCTTGCTGATTCTGAGTGTGTAACCAGTTTTTTTCCTTGCAGCTGTTTTGTGTTTTTCTGGGCACAGCTCTGTCACGTCAGTGCGACAGATGCTGCGGAGAATCGTAGCTTTCTGAAATATTTTGGGAATAAAGAGTGTGTACATGAAAATCAGCCATCCCCCCCATTTCTGACCCCCTCGGAGATCTCCTGCAGGATGTCTCTCATTGAACCTTCTTGGGAATCTCTACTGGGCCGTCGGTGTTTGTGAGGGAAGTTCTTGCAAAACACTTTGAAAATGGCAGGACTGATGGCACAAACACTTCAAGAAAATCCCTTTTTCCTCCCAATGGAGAATGTGTCCATTTTCAATTCGCCAGTATCACCAGTATGCAATGATCAATAAAGCATTTATGAATATATAATAAAATACTTACATCACATGATATCATTTGCAAGCTATCAATCTCATACTAGCTTGTACTAAGCAAAGAAAATGCAAACTGTTTTTCAGGGAAGTTTACAGCACCCATTTTTGGCTACTTGAATTCTGATTGGCTGCCTGTGATCCTCCCCCCAGCCGTATCATGTGGAAACCCGGGAACACCGGCCTTCGGGAAGATTGTCCTCAGCGATGGCATCCTCTTCTCTAGCTCGGTGACATACGCCTGCTGGGAGGGCTACAAGACCACCGGCTTGACCACCCGCCACTGCACTGCCAACGGAACCTGGACTGGCTCCCCCCCAGACTGCACTGGTGAGAATGGCCCAGCCTAGCCTGTGGCGGGGAGTCGCCAGGATGATGTCTTATAGAAGGCTCTGGTAAATGTGTTTGAAACAAGAGTGGAACATATAAGCTGGACCTACCACTCTTCTAACTGAAGCTTATCCTGGGGTAAAACAGATCTACTAAACTAGGCATGGAATATCTATGTGAACTGTGAGGCTATATGATCAGTAGAGTAACTGAAATTGATAATGTGGGTCTTACCAGGCGTCCTCTATGCATGTAACGGCAGGGACCATTTGCTAAATGATGCTAAGCGCTAAAAGCGGGGTTTGGCATCTGGGTTGCAGTGATCAGCTGTGGCGATCCCGGCAGCATTGCCAACGGCTTCTACATTGGCGACGAGTTCACCTTCAACAAGACAGTGCAGTACCACTGCAACCCGGGGTTCCTGTTGGAGCACGATGGCCCCCCTATCCTGCGGTGCACCCAGGACGGCAGCTGGAACCAGAGTCGGCCCAGCTGCAGGGGTGAGCGCATCTCCTCCTGGGCTGACTGGGGCACCAGCGGCGTAAGAAAGGCCGGAGCCATGACCGAGTCTGGCCAATTTTGGCATGAATAAATGATCTTTAAAAAAGTGAAGCATCAGCAGTGTGGAGGATGGACCAAAGCTGTAGAGGGGAGATTAGGGGAGTGACACTAACAATTATCATACATATACACACATATGAGGTGTTGATGGTGTGCTGTGAGCTCACACCACCAGCAGGGCGTGTGTATTCTCACTGATCGATGCTGATTTATGTAGACATGTCACGTCACGTAGCAGGAAATGTTTTTCACTTGAACGTGCAGACAATGTAACATGAATGCGCGTTTGTGATTAATGAGGGTGAGATTCGCTCTAATCACCTATAAATCATGTAAATCCCAAACAAGATAAACAGAGATTCTGTCTCCATGGTGAATGACAGTAGAACCAATCAGCTACCTCTGATCCCTGCAGGGTCCGTCCTCGTGTGATATTTTCCTCCTTACGCCAACTCCCCCCCCCCCACAGGGGTGATTCCTGCAGCTGACTAGTCTGTCCTGTCCCCCCGCCAGCAATTGTCTGCAGCCAGCCCCCAGCCATCGCCCATGGGCAGGTGGAGGGCTCCGAGCTTCACTGGGGCTCCAGCATGGCCTACAGCTGCTTGGAGGGATACCAGCTGTCTGCACCTGGCGTCCTCACATGCGAGGGCAATGGCAGCTGGCGCGGTGACGTCCCCCAGTGCCTGCGTGAGTACCCCACCCCTCGCTCTTACATTTAGGTAGATGGCTATCCCCCTAAGGAGTATCGTCATTCACCAGAGGCAGGATTCCCCTTCCCTGTGAGCAGAGAGGTCGTTGAGTCTATCTAAGCCTGATGTTAGAAGTCTTCCTTCCAAACTGAAAAGCCAGGCCAGGCTGGGTCCATGAAAATCACTCCAAACAGCTGGCAGTGTCACTGAAGTGATCCGTCAGGAGTGCACAGGGGTGCTGTGGCCAGCCACTGACGTCATACCCGGGGAGATCCTATCGTGCTAGGTCCCATCACGCATTTGGGGACCTCCCAGCTACCTAGCACATGACACGTGCTCTGATTGGCTGTCAGCTGAAGGGGGTGGGGATTTAAAAATTGGATTCATTAAAATTAATGAGATAAGCGAGGGGTCGGCTTGCTGTTCTCAAGTTGAACATGACATCCATTGTGGTCCTGATTAAATTAAAGAAAGATCTTCTCCGTCATTACACTATATGCTTCAAGCATTTTTAAGGCAAATATTTAGATAAGATTTAATTATAGACAATTAGTTAATTAAAAGTTAATTTGCACTATACTGGAATTGCTCTACTGTTGTGGCAGCAAACCCAGTTCAGAATTATGACGTCTCACATGTCAGGAGGTCCAGTCAGTTGTATATGTATGTGATGATCCATGCTCTGGTGGCTTTGGTGCATCACAACTTTTTGGGCAGTTCTGTGGATAGCCGCCATCCCCCCGACACTGAGATCTTTCCTGAGCAGCTGTGCTGTGCGGGGACCCCGGCTCACCAGCGGAGGGCCACGCCGAGGGGAGGCAGTTCACCTACGTCTCGGAGGTCACCTTCCACTGCCGCCCTCCCTACCTGCTGGTTGGCTCCCCCAGGCGCACGTGTCAATCCGACGGGACCTGGAGCGGCGTCCAGCCCTCCTGCATAGGCAAGTCTCCTCTCAGCAAAGCCCCATTTCGGGCAACTCATAAATAAAGCCCCCCTTCCCTGATACTGGATTCCGCCTGCAAACCCCCTTGAACATTGAAGCATGACAGGAGCCTCTGCTCTTTGTGAAAATCCATGAGGGATGTTGGGCGTGCAAAGCGGAGTGAGCTCTTTGTACCCTTAAAGGCTGTACGTAAAACCCTGCACTCTGCTTCCTCAGATCCCGCGTACAACGTCTGCAGAGACCCAGGAACACCAGCTTTTGGGATACCTATCCAGGCCCACGGATTCGAGGTAGCTACTAAAATTCAAGCCATGATTTGAGTGTAACACTTGCACCTTCATTTTGCATGCTGTCGGACATATTAACTGTCAAGAAGGACGTAAAACATGCATGCAGCCCTGTTGATGTTCCATTAGTGTTAATAACAGCTGTGAATCTTAACCAGGTGAGACAAAGGGCAACTCATCTGGATCTGGATGACCACAAAAAGTTGCCCACTGCCAATAAAGGTTTTCAAATAGACTTTTGTTGCCCAATATCAATGGAAAGTTGCAACATTGCCTGGCAACAGCCCAAAGCAAAACGTCGTGATGCTCTTAAGAGAGTGGCTACTCTTTCAGGACAATCTGAAAAGCTTTTTATAAAATGTTGCATAGATGTTTGGTTTTGAAATAGTTTTTACAATGATTTTTAGGTATTTATTTCAGTGAAATTATGTGTATTGTGTCCTGTATTGAATTAGGGACGTTGATGTTCATCGAAGTTTCTGCTTTTTATCATCGCAGGTGAAACAATTTTAAAAAATGTACGTTTTTGTTTGAAATTAATTGTATTAATGTACTGAAATATTACATAAAACCCACTGCAATAAACACAAAGCAAAACAATGCACACAGCCACTATTCACAGTTCATACACACCTTTGGTAGCTTTTGTGTACAATACCACACATACCGACGGCTTTTTACACAGGTGCCTTTCATTTTATTTTGAGTACATTTGCCAACCTGGCACTGAGTTGTTTTCCCAGCAGCAGATGAAGAACACAAAGTGAAACTAAACATATCATGTAAACATGAATGTATTGGGGGGGGGGTGAGGATTACTGACTGTCCCGTTGTTTTCTTGATGGGTGAAAGGTATGTTAACATAACAGCCCAATAGTGAATACAGAATGTGTGATATGCCAAGATACGTCACTGCTGGTGGTTAAAGGAGGTTTTAGTTTTAAATGAGAAGGTGCTGGAAGGCCTTGGATGAACACACTCAGAATGGAACCATCATAATGGAACCATCAGAATGGAACCATCACAATGGAATCACGAACTGTAGCATTTATACATTGTGTCCTTTTGTTTCTTTGCAGGTCGGAAGTAAAATTTTCTTTAAATGTAGGAAAAACTACCACATATTAGGATCGACAACGCGGATGTGCCTGGAGGACCTGACCTGGAGCGGGACGCAGCCTGAGTGCATCCGTAAGACCCTCACTGTCGGGCCTCACAGGGCCTTCCACTCATCGTTCTACCACATCATGAAGCAGTCACCATTTCCCACAGGCTTGGGTCCTGCTACAGCACCCTAATGAAATACATTCGTAGCAAATGGGTCGTTGGGCCGTGCTGGTCACTGTACTCCAATGGTGTTCCTGTTGGGGGTAGCCTGAAGAATATGGGCTTCAGTTTCAAGGGCAGATTTTATGGTTGTGCTGGAGGCAGGTATGGATGGGGGTGGTGGTGATTCATCTGAGGACAAAGAGATGGGGGCCCAAAGTTTAGCTGAGTTGCACTCAACTATCGGGGGGGGGGGGGTTTGTTGGTGATGACCGGCCCCATTCATTAATTATCAGAGCAGACAGAAGAGGTGCCCCACCACCTTGACACCGCTGCCCCCCCACACCCCTACAGCTCACGCCTGCAGGCAGTTGGAGACGCCGGCTCACTGCGATGTGCGAGCCCTGGACCTGCCTACACTGGGCTACACACTGATGTACACCTGCCAGGCTGGCTTCTTCCTGGCTGGCGGCTCTGAGCACCGCACCTGCAAGGCGGACGGGAGGTGGTCCGGAAAGCCACCCATCTGCAAAGGTATGCGCACCCAGTACACCCAGAACACTCCGGAAAGGCACCTGCATTATTCCTGTCTGTCTACGGGGGCACAGACACACACTGAGTGTTTTGGCTGAAGCTAGCTGGGATTTTTCAGTTGTTCTGGATCAGGCACGTAAGCTAAACCCCCCCCACCAGCATGCTTGTGGCGGCTTGCAGCTCCAATTGGCTTCAGCTGCCGGGCTTTCATCCCACGTGGCCGGCATTTAATTGGCACCTTTCTGCCAATCCTTGTTGGGGAGGGCTGGGATTAAGGTTCCTCCTGGGCTGGGGGTGGCTGTAAATGTTATTTGTGAGAAACACAGCTCCAGCCTCTCAAACTCCTGCATCTTACCTGCAGCCCAACGGTACACAGCTCACCAGTGTCTAGGTCAGGCTTGATTTGTCTGGCGTTCAGTTATGCACCCTGCTTTTCAGTTGGTCCGAAAATAAACGACAAAAAGGAAGACACAGATGACCAGAAAAACAAAATCCGAGGTACGTGAAAGTCTCTGAAAATGAGCACCTTTAAACCCTTAAGATTTCAGGATCTTCAGTCGAATAAAGGACGCAGAACTTACCCACTGGCTCTCTGCAACATGATGAGTAAAGACAAGCATATCCATATAAAGCAGATCATCTTCAAACAAAGCCGTGAAATGTACTCAAATATTAGAGACAGTGACCCAGAGATGGTCATGTAATCCGACTGTCTTGTTTTGGCCTTCAGTTCCTGCCGATGTGTTCTCTTTAAATTCTGGCTGGACTGGCTTCTACGAGTACCTGGGCAAGAGGCAACCAGCCACCATCACCGTGAATGGCTTCAACGTAACGACCAGCAAAGTGAACGTCACTCTGCTGGAGCAGAGCGGCGTGCAGATCAAGATGTCAGGTGAAGTAGACTCACCCCCTCTGGTGGCCCCACCCAGCCACTGCGTCGCCCTCCTGCCCATTTTCCACAGCCACTTAACAAACCATTAGTGAGGGGCTTCTTTAGTCTGGAAGGAGTAAACACAGCACCATTACCATCAGAAATATTGTGTAATATATTCTAATATATCACACATTACTACTCTGTGTATAACTATTTTTTTAAGTAGTGTAAGGCAGAAATTTACATGTCTTTTCAGTTTTTTAATTTTTGATGTTTGTTGTGACTTTTAATGACATATACATGCATTTTTATTTTCCATAGGGACATATAAAAAAGAAGAGAATCATTTACTCCTGAAGGTCTACAATGTCCGAGGGCCCGTGGAGCTTTATTTCAGTAAATTTAAAAATGACAACTGGGCAATGGATGGATTTGTAAGTATTTCACATTTTGTTTCATACTGCAAGCTGATAAAACTATTATCACTAAAAGTCATTTAGCTACAGATACGTAGTTTAGAAAATGCTATATCAGGTAAAAAATGATTAAAACGATTTAATGTCTGGGGCAACAAAGTCTTTCTGTCAGAGACATTTAAGTTGTTCAGGGGGGATTATTCATTAATCTTTTATCTTCTGTTCATCTCCAGGTGACAGCAGAAACTGACAAAAATAGCTACGTGTACCAGGGTTATATTCACAGCAAAGATTTTGGGAAATTTCAGCTGAAAAGACAAGGTATTGTTTATGGAAAACACAGAAATAACAGCTATTAGAAACATTTTCATTGTTTTTATATTCATCATAGTTTGATTTAGCATAGTTTGATTTAGCTAGCAGGTAGAGCGATCATGGCCAAAGTTGTATGATTTAGCAATCAGGTAGAGCGATCATGGTCGAAGTCATATGATTTAGCTAGAAGGTAGAGCGATCATGGCCAAAGTCGTATGATTTAGCTAGAAGGTAGAGCGATCATGACCAAAGTCATATGATTTAGCTAGAAGGTAGAGCGATCATAGCCAAAGTTGTATGATTTAGGTAGCAGGTAGAGCGATCATAGCAGACATCTCACCTCTCCTGGAAGGTTCAGAAGTGTCTCACAAATTAACAGCAGCTCCCCCTTCTAGCCAGCACTAGGTTTGGGCAGTACCTCATTTTGAATATCATTATATTGTACAGGTATTGTATCCTAGTATATGAATAATTTAAAAAATTATGCTATTGTAGTATCATTTGATTTAGCTAGAAGGTAGAGTGACCATGGCACAGGTGGTATTTTTTATGTTTCATCATCTCATCAGGTCTGATAACAACAGACATGGATCCTTCAAATCCATATTATGGCACAAATAGCGGCTCAGTGGCAGCTGCTATCTTGGTGCCATTCTTCGCTTTGATCCTTTCGGGATTTGCCTTTTACCTCTACAAACACAGGTACGGCCCGCGGGCCTCCCGTCCGCCTGCTCGCCCACTCATGTCTGTCCGTGATGATTGACTGCAAAGCAGAACTGTCACTTTCATGCCACTTATGGGAAGCTCCTGTGACGCCAAGCGGTGACCCCTCACTAAAAAAAATCCCACAAACAAAACAAAGCAAAAACCATCCGCCAAATCCCCTTGCCCACCTCAAATGCTCGACTGAGACATTGGGCCTTGTACCAAGGGTGGCCCCAGGAGTTTGCCAGAAGTGTTATTTTTCTGTGTGTCAGAATCGGATGACAGTTTCCGCGATATTAAAATAAATAAAAAAATTGGCAGGGTACTTTCACAAGACACAGATGAGAATGAGAGACCCAAAGAAGTAATAAGAACTGGCTGCAGGTAAGAGATGGCGTCGCTAGGCGGAACTCGCTCTCCCTCCACTCTGCCATCGTTTGCTTTTCCCTTCTCCATTCCCTAATAGAACCGCGATGTAAACAGCCAAACAAATGTGCAGCATGCAGAGGATAGATGCCATGCCACACTGTTGCTCTGACGGTTGATTGCCATGCCTCTGTTGACATATTTCGGCAAACTAAATGTCATGTGCTTGATTTATTTATGCAGGCATGTCTGTCTGTGCAGACAGAAGCTGTTTGTTTTCACTGGTCCTGTGTTTATACGCAGTTTTCCAGGTTAAGTAATGCAAAGTTATGATTTTAAAAAAAGCCATTTTTGTTCACATAAATAATTTAATTAGCTGCAGGTACAGTTTTGTCAGTATCTGCATGGATTTGTATGCAGGATGATGGAGGTATAATGGCACATATGGTATACATTTGGATAAATATTACCAGATGTTATCATGTGGAATTATTTCAGTCATTTCAGTGTAAGTAATTATAGGGAAAGATATAACAAAAGAAGCCTGGTGAGTATTGAGGCATCAGCCTTGAATACTGATCTTTATCCGGGAATCTTTTTCACTCCCTAATTATTATTATTATTATTGTTATTATTATTATTACACATTCACCATACACTGTGTCTAGATGAGGGGGGGGGGGGGGGACACCGCAGTTATGTTTCATATGCAAAGGATCGGCACGGCATGTTTGACGATTTGTGTCCCAAGCTACTCAGGACATGTGATTCTCCTGCACAGCCACAGAGGGCAGTGGCGATCAAATTGTGGTCACGTAGTAACAACACCCTCTGTGGCGGATGCATGCAGTTTGGCCACACTGCAGAGGCCTCTTTACTTATATATTGTTAGTGCAGATTTATCTCAAATGTCAATCTGTCCTTTCTGCTCTTGTTCGACTGATAGCTTTCACAGGAAATGGTCACCCATCTTTTAAATCATTATTACTTTTATAAATTATTAACTACACTAATTCTGCAGGTAAAAATACATTAGCAATTTAGTAGTCTGTCTTCCCTACAGTCATAAGTCACTGATTTGTTGATAAGTAATTAAAATCGGGGCATGTGGCAGAAGCCCCCAGGTTCCCCACAAGTGACGTCACCTCCCAGATCTCAGCACATGCTTCTGGTGTGGATCACGCGTGCTTGCCATGCGCTCGCCCCTTTTCTGTTTCTGATTTACCAGTATTTAGAGAACTGCAAATGTTGCATCCTGTTAACAGTTTCACACCCATGGAATGCACCAATTAGGCGTTGCCTAATACTGAACTCATTTACATTTTTAAAGAAACAGACACCAGGTAACTGATTCCAAGAAAAAGTAATAAATTAGAGGCTTCGCAATGACAAAAACAACAGTCAGAGGTACAAATGCTTCCTAACATGCAAAATGATTGTATAGTTTTCTTATATAAACAATGGCTCTGCATTATGTGTGACACATTTTGAAGAGACATATGTAAGGACTCTGGCAGGTACAGAGCTGTGCACTGAGCATGTGTGTTTGATTCCAAAGGGGACAGGCACGCAAGCGGGCCCTGTCTGTCTGTCTGTCTGTGTCCGCATTATAACTGTGGCTGCGAGGAAAGCAGCATCAGCAGTGCTTTCTGCCTATTTTAAACCCACTCCCCACTTTTGACATTGGAATATTTCTGGAATGATCCAGGAGCCAGTCCGCATCAGGGCTGGGAAATTCCCTTTAAAAAGCATTTTGAATTCTTGTAACATATTTCTCAGTTCAAAAAACTCAAATATTAAATATACAATTAAAATAAAGGCTTGTTGTGTGCAGCCGTCTGTGAAAGGTGAAACCGCTAATGTTAGCCTACACCTATCTCAACAGGACAATGACGAGGGGATGGTAATAAGACGTTTTCATTTATTTAGCTACCTGCAGGACAGAAACTCCAGGAGCAACAACAAAAAAGTCATTTTAATTGTTCTGTGATGTTGAATTTTCAGACAACTGAAATCACACAGTTAACGTAAACTTATGTGCGTAAAAGAGCTTAAAACTTAAAAGACATCCTGAATGAAATGCTACCTTTGCTTTGAGCTATGCCTAACTAGGCTTGGGTGGTATGTAATTTTTCATACCATCATACACCAGACAATTTACCATGCTAAAAGCAACGCTATTTACATATTTTGAAATTTTGGCAATAAAATTTGACAAATGGGAGTTGGGGGTCCCCATGATAAAAACTGCCTGGAAAACTCATTTTACAGTCCTCGGGGGCAACTGTATCACCACATTCTTCTTCTGATTTATTTCAGTGTTTTCTTGCTGGCTAGTTTCAACCATTCTGGCTCTCTCAATAAACTCATGGATGTCTGCCCCTAGTGGCAGATTCCCGATTCTACTTTAAGTGACAAGGGCCATTAGGCAAAACTAAAATATGTAAATGTGCTAGATGACGTATAGTTGCCTACATAAATCTTAAAAAAAAATGGAATGTGAATTTTTGCCATTAACTATGAAAATATTTTTCAAATTGAATTTTTATTTGAATAACAGAGCTTGACCTCCCAGGCCTAGTCCGCTTGGCTTGACACATATTTCTGGCATATATTTTGTGCTATTTGTCCTCTGATATCTGGCATTCCATTTGCTTTGTTGCACAAATTAAATCCATTTTTAAAAAGTGGCTAAGAATTGGCTGTTTTCTGTCACCACTCTTGATCGCATCCACAGATTTTTCATTAGTTAGCTAACAATTTAGTTAGGTAGACAGTTTGTTCCTTTATTTATTTTTTTAATCGTAAGTTGAATAAGTGTTGTTATTTTCTCGCCTTTCAGAACAAGACCAAAAGTTCAGTACAATGGCTACGTGGGGCACGAAAACACAAACGGACAGGCGTCATTTGAGAATCCCATGTATGACACGAACATGAAGCCGACAGAGGCGAAAGCTGTGCGCTTTGACACCACGCTGAACACGGTGTGCACTGTCGTATAGCCCCAGCTCCAGGCCATGCACTTCGACACCATGCTGAATATGGTACGCACAGTGGTACAGTCTCAGTCTTCACTGAGCACTGACGTTTGGTGCCATGTGCCAATACCCCTGCCCCCCACTCCTTTCTCTGCTACCACGGCGACTCAACTGACTTTCCGGCAAAAATGGTAAACAGCAAAAATGGGAGATCTTTATTTTTTTTGTAAACAAGACTAATGGCAAAAAAGACTCTTTATCGAGGAGAGACCATGAGTTTGTGAAAGACAACATGGATGATGATTTTTATTTTTGATTACTTCTGTTTCTCATGGCCCTTGCAGGAAGAGAGTGAATTCCACTCTTTTGTTTGTCGTACTTTCTAAAAGCACTTTCTTACGGACGTGTCCAAGAGCATCAAAAGGATGGAAAACTGTCAACAAGAAATGGAGACGACAAGTGCTCCCTGAATCCGAAATGGCGGCTCAGGCCAGACTTCTCAAATAATAAAAAAAGTGGAAATGTTACAGTGATGGGTGTGAGACAGATGAACTTGTCTGGTCTGTCTGGGCCTCGGTCCTGGGTCCCAGGAGGGGTGTCCTCAGCAGTTGTGTTTGCAAACCGTAACGGCACAATTTTTGCACTAGCGTGTGACAGATGGACACAATGTCAATTCAAAAAGAAAACAAACACAAACAGAAAAACAGGGTTTATATAAGCTGACCATATGTATATAAACATGTATTGCCATGCTACATGTCCAAGCTGCAGAAAAATGATGAAAAATGACTTCATCGCCCTCATTGAGAGACGAGTACATCTTTCCCACACACCTCTGCAAATGGCTGTAACGCCTATTAAATGATGCAGTTTCTTTTCCTTTGTTGTTTTTTGTTTTATTTTGTTTTGAACTGGTATATGTAAAAATCAGCAGCAGCCTTCCGTCATTACTGTGCTAGCTTGGGTCTTCAGTGCAGAACAGCGCCCCACAATGTTTCAGTATCGTAATGACGCTGATTCTTACTGCCCCCAGAGAAATATTTTTATTGTGAGAAAGACATTTGGATTTTATTTTTTTAATTTCACCGCCGGTTTGACATATAGTAACTGCTGATAGTTTAGCTCCATAAATCTGTGCTTCCTGACTTAATTTTTGTTTAGTGAATGATGCTACTCAGATACCAAAACGATGCCACTTTCTGTGCTCTCTCTGTTTCTCTCTTTTCCCACGTTGCTCACACTTCTCTAACTGCTCACCATAAACACATGCGGCGTCAGGCTAGCTAAAAATCTGCCCCTTTTGCACAGCAATCTGTCCTGATTTCCCTGCGATGCTGAGCTTATGAAGTTTTTATTTTTCATAAATGCTGCACTTACTTTGAATCACAGGTATAAACGTGGATGTCTGTCTGTGATGTTATGTGTGAGGGGGTGTGCACTGCATTCAGGCTTTTCTCGTTTGTTTTCTCGTGCTGTTTCCTGATCCCGCTCTCTTTGCACCAATGCTAGGCTGCCCCCCCCCCGTCCTTTTTGCTTCAGTTTG
Organism: Heteromormyrus szaboi; assembly: GCA_032359785.1. Lineage (NCBI taxonomy): Eukaryota > Metazoa > Chordata > Actinopteri > Osteoglossiformes > Mormyridae > Heteromormyrus > Heteromormyrus szaboi. Next base: position 319,220 of record JAUMHC010000066.1, on the reverse strand, counting down.
ACACCCATCCCACCCCATCCTGTCCCAATGAACCCGTTGACCCCTCAGAGCCCCGTCACCATAACCCTGTAGTGCAAATTAGTGAGACACTGCCTTATTATGTAAGAAGACCATCAACAGCCGACTGCAAGGCTACTCAGAATATAAACACTGTGATTTCAAAATTCACTGATGACGTCCCCACCACCCCACCCTGGTCGTTTTGGTGCAATCGTGTGTTCATATACCCACTCTCATGCAGAGAATGGTCCTAACTTCCCTATACCCTAAAAAAAAAAAAAACAGACCCCACCTGCCGGAATTGGTGTACCTCCAAGGAAACGCGGTAATAGCGCAGGACGCCTGTGGTGCAGGGTCTCACAGAGTAGCATCTTGTGAAGCAACTTTTCACTGAGCAGCACCTCACTGAGCGATGTCTCAGTGAACAGAGTTTCACTGGGCAGCGTCTCACGGAGACGCGTCTTGCTGAGCGGCGTCTCACTGAGCAGTATCTTGCTTAGTGGTGTCTCACTGAGTGGCGTCTCGCTGAGTGGAGTCTGACTTAGCAACTCACTGAGCGGTGTCTCGCTTAGCGTCTCACTGAGCAGCATCTCACTAAATGGCGTCTCACTGAGCAGTGTCTCACTGAGCGGTGTCTCACAGCAGCATTTCACAGAGCAGTGTCTCACTAAGCAGTGTCTCACTAAATGGCGTCTCACTGAGCAATGTCTCACTGAGCGGTGTCTCACAGCAGCATTTCACAGAGCAGTGTCTCACTAAGCAGTGTCTCACTAAACGGCGTCTCACTGAGCAGTGTCTCACTGAGAGGCATCTTGCTTAGCAGCATGAAGCTGAGTGGCGTCTCATTCAGCGGCATTTCACTTAGCGGGGTCTCACTGAGCAGCGTCTCACTGAGCAGCATCTTACTGATCAGCGTCTCACTGAGCAGCGTCTCACTGAGCAGCATCTTACTGATCAGCGTCTCACTGAGCAGCGTCTCACTGAGGAGCATCTCAATGATCAGCGTCTCACTTAGTTGCGTCTCACTGATCAGCGTCTCACTTAGCGGCGTCTTGCATCGTCGTGTCTGTCCAGAGGAAGCAAGAGCTTCACCTTAATTTTTCTAAGAAATTTTCTATTTTGCATTTGATATTATGTAAAATTGTGCCATGTTTGGTACGGAGCACCTATGGTGGAAGTGATGTATAAAATATGGGAGGCTGGAGTTTGTGAAACAAAACAAGGAAAAACACGCAAAACTCCACAGAGGAGTGTTTCCCCGACGATCCACCTGCTGTCCATCCGTCAGCTTCTCGTGATGCTTGTACGCACCCAGGCCTCCGCCAGGCCCGCTGCAATAACATCCCCCTCTTTACAATAGTCTGGCCACAGCCCCCTTCACCCTGCAGCCTCATCCCACCTCCCGAGCGACTCCACCCCATGTGACGACATCGCCATTCTACCATTTGCTGCTGACTGACGTAGGTGCAAAAGAAAATGTTTTTTTTTGTACAGAAATATATTTTTTATGAGGAAATTTGTAAAATTATTAAATATGCTGTAATTTTTGATTAATGTAGGTATAAAATTGTTAAAATAAATGTTTTTAATATACAAAAATGTAAACTTTTATCATTGATGTAACATAACATGTCAATAGCTAGTTTTAAATTTGTAAACTCTTGCACATGTCAGTATATATGAGCCTGTATGAAATATATAATGTATCCTCTGACAGATACAAAGCAAAGACTCTCATATAAATTGTAATATAATTTGTTCAATGAAAGCATCTTTTAAAAAATATAATTTGAATTAGAGATTAAATATTTGATTATAGTTTCTGTCTAGGCTGACTATTTCTATGTTATGTGCGAAAGCATTCAGAATTTTGTGTGCACCAATGGTAGCGAGAGGTGACATTTATGAATAGCGTGGGCTGATGTGCAGACAGTTTGGTTTAGTTTTTTTTTTTTTTTTTATGTGTTGAATGGCCTTTGACTCCATGAGAGCATAACATGGAAAGCACTTCATATCAGTCTTTTAACTGAGATACTCCTGTTTTTTCATTGCATCTGGACTGAGTTTCTTACAAGCTACCATTACTGTACCAGTACTGTTTCTTGGCTGCCTCCTAACAGCACAAACCCCACACCAGTGCTTAGCCCCCTTCTGAATATGTACAGTGTGTGTAATATAGACACTCGCAGTTGCCTGACATTATTTCAACAATTTCCACCTGCTCTGTCTAATTTCTCTTTCAATGAAAACTGAAAAGCAGGCCAACGCAAATGCAGTGCCCACAGAATCACACACAGTTCATGTGGACACAGAGACAGAATTGGCATTTGGTACAATTTGTGTTAGTTTTTGAAATTGTATAAAATTTGAAAGAATGGAAAGAGTATGCTGGCAGCTACCAAGTCTCCGCTTGGCGATTTATTGGCTGCTAGTCACATTCTGTCAGCCGCCTTCTTATTTTCTACCGTCTGACCAGATCTGACCAGTAGCTTTGGTCAGCGGGAGTAGATGGGGCATTTAACTAGTGGGGGGGGGGGGGGGGGGGGGGGGGGGGGGGGGGGGGGGGGGGGGGGGGGGGGGGGGGGGGGGGGGGGGGGG
>JAUMHC010000066.1:270564-283265 GCA_032359785.1 Heteromormyrus szaboi | reverse complement strand
GGGGACCTGTACGTATTTGTGTGTCCCGTCCCGTCCCGCCCCCTGGGGACCTGTACGTATTTGTGTGTCCCGTCCCGCCCCCTGGGGACCTGTACGTATTTGTGTGTCCTGTCCCACCTACCTCCAGAAAGTGAGACCCCAGCATGGTCCCCATCCCGGGACCTGTGACCATATCACGCTCGTCAGCGCAGTTTCTTTACATTAAAGAGGCATGGCAGCCCAGCCTCCCTGTGACCTTTATTCCCAAAAGGGTGGGCTTTACACCCCTCCCCGCTGAGTTTGTTTCAGGAGGTTCTGTCCCATCACGACCCAGAGCCTGCAGAAGTATCCTACTGACCTTATTCTCATTCCTCCACCGTTCCAGGTTAATTGTATGGAAATTTGGGGGAAAGGAGTGCTTTTCTGACACCAAGAATCACCCAAAGCGCAGCATGCAAATGCTGGCTGACTATTATTTATTTCTTATTCTATTCTGCACACATATGGCTGACCTGGCCCTATAAAAGTCCCCAAGGAAGCAATTAGCCCAAACGGCCCGGCTGGGGTCCACATGGGTGCCATGTGAGTGCAGGGCGGTAGCCCTGCCAGATGCCTGTGTATATATTAATGCACACGTGTGTCTGTCTTGAGGTGAGATGTCCTAACTGGAAGCCTGATTACACCCACAACAGGGCTGCCTGGGGCCCAAATAGAAATTTCTTATTTTTGGCCACGTTTCTTTAGTTGTGCATATTTCTGTACTTTGGGGATGCAGACTGCTTTTGTTTTATTTGTATTCGTATTATAAGTAAAATATACTTATATACCTGGAGTATGCGCCATCTGTGCAGCTCGTTCAGGCTAAGCGAGGCCTCGGCTTGGCTCCCGCTCCTGACAGAACCCCTTTGAGGACGCCTGCAGCTCCAAGGTCCGCACTGGACCGGCAACAAATCCCTACGCGTATCTCTGTCTGTGTCCAAAAAATGTCTGAACACCACACAGAATTTTCTTCATCTTTTGGTTTCATTAGTTCCCTGTTTGACTGGTTATTTGTCCAAAGCCGAGGAACGGAGGAAGCGTGTGGTCTGGCATCCTGTCCAGGGTGTCCCCAGCCGTGTCCCCAGCCGTGTCCCCAGCCGCTTACACTTGTGCCCTGTACTGCCTATAGTTGTGTCCTGTGTAGATTACATACACACAGACACACACAGGTTTGTAATTATATCTTTGTGGGGACTCTCCATTAATTTTTATGGGCAAATCTCTAATCCCAACATGACCTTAACCCAGCCCCAACTTTAACCATAAGTAATCAAACAAAATATGAGACTTTTGGCATTTTTTATTTTTTGATTGCAGTTACAGATCTTTCTATGGACCTGACAAATGATCACCACAACATCAAAATAACAAGTTTATTTCATTGTGGGGAACATTTGGTCAGGAGCAGCATCTCACTAGTAATTCTGCTCATGGTATTTTATTGCATGTTTGTTACCTGACTGGTATCAGATGTCATTTAATGCTAAATCTCAGCTGTCTGCAGTACTGGGATTTTTAATATATAATCATTTACTAGATGGAACTTGAGGAAGACTCTATAAAAATATATTTTCTCCCCTGTTGTAATATGTGCATGTAGATTATACAGTGTAACGCATATTCAGCACTGGGGCCAGGATAGACGTGACTAGAGTGTCTTCCCACAATTGACGGGGGTGTGGGGTCCTGTCTGGGGAAGGGGTTGGCAGGGGGGACTTTGCTAGGCAGCACTGGGTTGCTGCTATTATGAAAATGAGCTCCGGTTGTAATAAGAGGGCTGAGGGGCAGCGGTGGCCGCAGAGGGGGGGCTGCCCAGGGGAATCTCCTTTTGGCTTCCTAACTTTTACTTTGCTTTGCTGGCAGGCAGATGCCTTTGGAGGTTTTTTACTTTTTGTTTAAGAAAAACTTTTTTTTTTTTGCTGTTTCCTTCAGCATGTTTCCCAAAGGCGTCCGCAGTCTCCCGTGAATCCGTGACAATATTGTAAAATGCATGACAGCCCCAGTGCTGAATCCACTAAGTTGGATTTAATCTGCACCCTTCCTGGAGCATAGCGACGGGAAGAACCAAAATGCTTTCGTTTGTCAATTGATTACTGTCTCTAGGCCATGAGAGACTGACTATCCTGCAATTAGGCATGATGCTGCACGGAAACACCATCCTGAGTTTGATAAACTCCTTTTTCTTGCAGCAATATCTTATTTCCAAAGTAAATCCGTAAGAACATGTCATGTAGAATCTCGACATTAATCATCCTAATAAATGATAATTGGTGCTTTTCTAATTAGAGCCATTGAGAGCTTTTAAGTGGCTTGTTAAAGTGATGACCATGAAAAGACAAACGTTACATGAGTGTCTATACTGTATGTCAAATGTTGTGTTTTAATTAAAAGTGCCCTGTAAATTAGAGCGCCCCCTCTTGGAACACATGGCCCCTTCAGGGTTGTATTGTGTGGAATGAGCCCAAACATCTGATCAGTGGTAAACATGCAAATACCAGTGTGCACTTGACCTATGGACTTCCTGTCAGTTATGGCTTCACACAAAGTCACCGTCTGAATTGTACCATTTTTGGACCATTGATGATCTGCCAGGCAGGTGTCCTGAACGCGCCGTGAGCCACTTTGGGGAGCCAATGAATGCCACCCAGGGAACCTTGGCTTGGCAATCTGTATCTCATAAACAAGCACACTGGAAGACAAAAAGACTATTAAATAGAGGTTGACCGATATATCGGCTGGCCGATATATCGGGCCGATATTTGGCATTTTTTAATGTATCGGCATCGGCCGATATCCGAGTGTAGTACACCGATTTACAGACAGGCACATCTGTGGGCAGCCCAGTGTTATTGTTGCTGTGGAACACGTGACCCATGCTGCCTTGTGCAGGACCCCAGCCAGAAGATTTGGAAGAATCCTGGGAGAAAACGGTAAGGCTTAAATTCTGATCTTTCAAATACCTATTTATTTAACTGGTTTGCTATGAAATTTTGCTTTAAAAGAAAGCGCGAGCGAGTTTGAAAGAGAACACAAATTATGCTGTCGGGAACTGAGGTAATGATAATGAGCCTTCAACCAACTGTAGCTCACAGGTAATATTAAGGATCATTGATTCTGACAGAGTTTGGAATTCTGATGCTGCTATTTTTAAAGTTTAAGTTGTATTGTGTTTTTGCTGTTTAGGTTTATATTTACACAAGTCAGTATTCAATAAATGCTAAGTTGAGAAATTTTGTGTATCGATTGTTATTATTAATGTGATATTTTACATGCAAATAGAGGGGAAAACGTCCAATTATCGGCCAAAAAAAATCAGCAGCATATATCTGCCATCGGCTGACCCTGACTCCTAAATATCGGCATCGGCTATTGAAAAACTCAAATCGGTCGACCTCTACTATTAAAGCACTAAGGAACTCTTCTGTCTTAATCGTGCTCCTCTCAAAGCTGCTGCCTTCACAGCTTGTGGCAAGTCTGTCCTTCAGATCAATTTCCTCAAACCGGAACCGTGACTTAATAACACTTCATTTTGAAAATAACTGTATTCGGAAAGCTGCCCCGGACTTCTGGCAGAACAGTCAGGATGATGCTTCTGTATTGTCTCAAAACACAACTGGCCAGACCCATCCATCTCCACCCAGGCATTCAGTGTGAAGCAATTAGTGTAGTTAACAACAAGTTAAACTATCTAAGGCTTGTAATGGCCTAAAGAGGGAGAAAAGCAGAGTACTGCCCCCCCATACCATATATTTTGGCCAAAAGTGTAGCTTCAAATGTGGATGGACATAAAATCACAATCCAGGTCTGAATGATGACTCACTCTCAGCTGAACATTCCTTGGTTTGTGTCTGTAACCCTAAAATATTTGTTTGCTCCACAAAATAACAAAAATATCAAAGACATATTGTCTACGATTAAAGGTGGGAGCCTGGCACCAACGTGCAGAGTGCAGGAGGGCATCCGACCGACCACAGGCATGTAGAGAGTGTTTTTTCTGCAGCTAGGCAACAACACGCTTTGGTTTCAGCATCAGAAAGCACAGACACAATGCGAACAGACAGCCACCAGAAAGGAGCACAAACTGGCAGCTTCTGAAAAGCTCTCAGCTGCACATGAACCCAGTGTCTTTGGCTCTGCAGATGAGGTCTGAAACGGGTTTCAATGAAAAATCACATCTGCGTAAAAACCTCCTTCCTCTGGCCTGCTCTGTTTCATCCTTAAACTCCAAAGCTCCAGAATTGCTGTTTGCCAAGTCCCTTAAAAAATAGGAGAAAAACCATAGCTGGTGCCAGGCAGAAATGATTATGTTCCAGAAACAGGAATCATGCTTTTAGTTACCTGATAAGTTTGGCTTGTCAGCTCGTGAGACAAAAAGACAAACATAAGGTGTTCCTTTGATGATATTTGTGTCTGGAGAGTGGCTAAAATGTCTCAGTCCTTCAAGTGCTGAACTGATGTGAATTTCCTAAAGCCAGTGCTTTATTGGTCAAGTATGTTTACTCATACAAGGACTCTCACAGCACAGGTTGTGACCAGGCTGTGATGGGTCTGCAGTGATTCTGCTTGGCCGTTTCCTGACTCTGGACACGTATAAGTCCTGAAAGGAGGGCAGGTCTGCACCAATGACTTTTTCTCCAGTGCTGACTGTCCGTTGTAGTGTCTTCCTGTCCTTTTGGACTAATGTTTAGAAATCCAGTGAAATTTCAGGAAATTTTTCTGGGAGATTCCAGAGACAAAGTGGGCAGCATTACTAATTCAGCACTTGTCATACACTCAGACTGGAGAATCAGAGGGTCACTGTTTCATTAGCTCAGTGATCAGTCATGAGTCGGCGTGAACCCACTGGGACACCGTCACATTCCATGGGTCCAACAAGCTCCTATGAGACACTATGTGTGGTCAGGCTCTGCCGAGACGCTGCCTGTGGTCAGACTTCGGCGAGACGCTGCCTGTGGTCAGACTCCGGCGAGACGCTGCCTGTGGTCAGACTCCGGCGAGACGCTGCCTGTGGTCAGACTCTGGCATTATGCTGCGCGTGGTCAGGCTCCAGCCAGAGGCTGTGTATGGTCAGGCTCCAGCTAGAGGCTGTGTGTGGTCAGGCTCCAGCCAGAGGCTGTGTATGGTCAGGCTCCAGCTAGAGGTTGTGTGTGGTCAGGCTCCAGCCAGAGGCTGTGTATGGTCAGGCTCCAGCTAGAGGCTGTGTGTGGTCAGGCTCCAGCTAGAGGCTGTGTGTGGTCAGACTCTGGCGAGACGCTGCGTGTGGTTAGGGTCTGGTGAGATGCTGTGTGTAGTCAGGCTCCGGTGATACCAGGGATCCTGGCTGGTGCTCGATGCACATTCATTCTGCCAGAGCAACGACTGTGTACATTCATCTGCTGTCTTTATGGGAGATATTCGCATTCACCCGTCAGATGCAGCTATTCACAATGACTCCTGATTCTAAGCCTTGAATACAGGGCGATGTTTTACCTTTGCTGAAATGCACCAGGGCATCAGCAGAAACCTCCATGCTGCATGCAGTGACCGTCTATTTGCCTGTCTGCTGAGAGCAGCTCCTTGATCTCACATCACTTTTTCCAGGCCCCCAGCCCTGCCACAGGCTTGTGGGTATCACAGGGCTGGCACAGCCCAGTCATGGTGTGCCAGTCTGTCAGCTGCGTCATTCTGCTGTGAGTATTAACTCACGATGACCAGAAACTTCAAGCCTCACAAGGATATTGGTAAAAGGATGCAAACAATGTCATTTACAAGATCAAAACAGCTCTTTGCAGCCTGCAGAGGGAGCCAATGTTAAGGTGGCAAGAGAGATTAAAGTGAATATCAATGGTGCTAAGCATGCTGGAGTACTCCGGGATGGGCACAACCTGATGAGTAACTGCACCGAGGGCTACGTAGCGGCCCAGCCAGTGGGCTGGGCTTTCTCCCACCCGTTTACAATAATTAATCCGAGCTCCTTCCTGACAGGTCACCGTTAAGGTGGCAGACGCTGCGCTTTGGCACGTGACAGCTGGCTCTTGCCAAGCTATACCCAGCAGCCCCGTACACGATGTTCCCAGTCACATCTTCATGCCAGGGCCAAAAGCCAGGAACACCACCAAGCTGGTTCGCAAATGCTATTCAAGCAGAGTATGTTACAGACACTTAGGGTAGACATCCAATTCCTGTCAATTACATGACAGAGTGGGGTGTCATCCTGCCAAGAGCCAGGGGGCGGAGCTATGTCAACCACAGGATGGGGCTCGGAAGCGAAGAATAAAGAAGTGCCATCATTCGCCTAATGATGCTGTAAAATCCATCTTAAGCCACAAACACAGTTGATAACAATGAATTGATACTCAATGCGGGAGCTTTCCAGCATTATTCTAGCACTGTCTGCACAGAGTGGCAAGTAGAGGCTAAGAGAGGGCGGCGTGGCACACTGGTGCTCGCTTTTATAGACTGTTAAGGTGTTGCGGCCCCTGCCGCTGCTCGGCTCATGTGGCGAATCTTCAATCGCTTAAGCCTCTTGGAAGGAGCAGCAGACGGGCACTCCACCCCCCCCCCCCCCCCCTGTTGATTTGATGTTTATCAAGTAAAATGAGAAGCCATCCACAGCCAACAGATCAATCTTTAAGCTGTTCCAGCACCAGGAGCCAGGCTTGAGGAAGTGCTGCAGATATTCAGGTGAAAAGGTAAACCATGCTGATCTGACCTCCCCGTGACGACAGAGCCTCCAAGTGAGGTCCAGAGGACAACATGGACAAGACGGGTGATTCCTCTCATGTGAATTTAACAAGTTATTAAGAATCATAAAACAAACAGCACTGGCCTCACCTATCAGGCCATGTAACACTGTGAGAAAAGATATGTGGTGCTGAAGATCTGCATCTGCATGCAGCTAAACATCTAAAGAATAACCTGATGAGTGTGAAGATGAGCTCAGAAGGTCAGACAGGTTTGAGGCTCGCTACAGTGGCCACTTTGAAATGCCTCTCAAAGTAGATATGTGTTCACAGTTCTCAAGGTGTTTTTTTAATGTTCATATTTCTCAGTTAAATAATATTTTGTGATTTGGGGCTTGATGGAGCAGCTTCCTCTGATCTCTGGCCACTTGGGCTGCAGGAGGAGTACCACGATTTCTTTGGGAGGAAGGGCTTCATGCTGCTGGAGATAATCAGCAATGGCGTGGGTGGGGCCTCAATGAGGATCCGCACCAAGTCCCTCCTTTCATTTCCATTCGCTTCAACAGAGTGAACTTTTGTAAACTTTGAAGTCCCTGGATGGCCTGAACCATGTAGCAGTCCTAGGCAGGGGGGATGTTAAACCCACTGTGATGTTCTGACACCTACAGTAACAGCTCCTCACTGGAGCCCTCTGGAGAAGTGCCACCAAGACACAGCTTGCAAAAGCGGCCAGAGCAGCCGCAAACAAGGGCGGGCCCAGAACTGCTTCCCAAAGGGTAATGGAACCAGAACCACAGAAGCTGATGTACTTGTGTCAGCAGCACACTCCAGCTTCTGGGGAAAGTGCAGAACCAGCTGGCTAGTAAAAGCTCATTATATGCTGTTCCTTTTCACGAACTTGTAGTGGACACAAGGAAGGCGGCTTCAAACAGCATCAGCAAATATTAGGAAACCAGTCAGACTTCCTGACACCAGAGTGTCCTCTCCAGTCTGTCACCTGAGCGACCTCTTCCAATCTGTCACCTGAGCGACCTCTTCCAATCTGTCGCCAGAGTGACCTCTCCAGTCTGTCACCAGAGTGACCTCTCCAGTCTGTCACCTGAGTAACCTCTCCAAACTGCCACCAGAATGACCTCTCCAAACTGCCACCAGAATGACCTCTCCAAACTGCCACCAGAATAACCTCTCCAGTCTGTCACCAGAGTGACCTCTCCAAACTGCCTCCAGAGTGACCTCTCCAAACTGCCTCCAGAGTGACCTCTCCAAACTGCCGCCAGAGTGACCTCTCCAATCTGTCGCCAGAGTGACCTCTCCAAACTGCCTCCAGAGTGACCTCTCCAAACTGCAAGCAGGGTTATTGTGACATCCTCACTGTTGCAGCAGCTCAGTAATTGGCCTATTGACATGCCTAATCTGACGCAGTGGTGAATAGAGGTGATGCCTCCAGTCTCTCGCTCCCCAAAAAACCTGCCTGACGTTTCCCAGCTGCAGTCCCTGCTTTTCTCCAGTGAGTGAGTGTGGTCTCACTGCTTTGCTGCCAATGCATCTGTGGTCACACAACAGGTTCAGACACATTTAGCCATACCGAAACACCGGTCTATCTTTGGCTAAATCATTATGCTGCCGGCAGACACATGGACTCAGTTCAGTCACGTGTTTAATCGCTGATGTGCTAACGACTTGTTCTTCACTGGCAATGCTAACTCTACAGGGATTAGATTTCTGCACACAGACACACACAGCCAGGGAGTATCTCAGCGTGACTGATTCACTCAGCCACAAAACCGAAATCGCCACATAAAAATAATAATAATAATAAGAAGAAGAATAAAGAAGGATTTCTGAAATTCGGACCGATATAAGGTAACTTCTCCCTGCAGGGTAAACACCACAGGAAAGCAGACCTTGCTCTACAGCCTTGAGTTTAAAATATTCAGCTCTTGCACTCAACTCGATATATCAATAAATGAGAGAGGGAGCAGGCATACACTGGACGCTGACAAAGGTGCTGGCGGTACACCGGACACTGACAAAGGTGCTGGCGGTACACTGGACGCTGACAAAGGTGCCGGCGGTACACTGGACACTGACAAAGGTGCCGGCAGTACACTGGACACTGACAAAGGTGCTGGCGGTACACTGGACACTGACAAAGGTGCCGGCGGTACACTGGACGCTGACAAAGGTGCCGGCGGTACACTGGACAAAGACACAGGTGCCGGCGGTACACTGGACGCTGACAAAGGTGCCGGCGGTACACTCGACACTGACAAATGTGCTGGCGGTACACTGGACAAAGACACAGGTGCTGGCGGTACACTGGACAAAGACACAGGTGCCGGCGGTACACTGGACACTGACAAAGGTGCTGGCGGTACACTGGATGCTGACAAAGGTGCCGGCGGTACACTGGACACTGACAAAGGTGCTGGCGGTACACTGGACAAAGACACAGGTGCCGGTGGTACACTGGACGCTGACAAAGGTGCCGGCGGTATACTGGACGCTGACAAAGGTGCCGGCGGTACACTGGACGCTGACAAAGGTGCCGGCGGTACACTGGACGCTGACAAAGGTGCCGGCGGTACCCTAGACACAGACACAGCTGCTGTCGGTACACCGGACACAGACCCAGGTGCTGTCGGTACCCTAGACACAGACACAGCTGCTGTCGGTACACCGGACACAGACCCAGGTGCTGTCGGTACCCCGGACACAGACACAGCTGCTGTCGGTACGCCGAACTTTGACAAAGGAGCTGGCGGCTTCCTGATCATTTTGTTCAGGATGCTTCCACAGGAGCGATGAGTTGTCTTGAAAAAAGTAGGAGAAAATATATTTCACTGCATACATTAAAAAAAAAAACTTTCAATTGCTTGCATATGAAGTCTTGTGCACCCTTTGGAGCATTTCTTTAGCTCAGAACCCCTGAAGAAATATCATCCCCTCCCCCAAAGGACATCGAAACACAGGAAGGAGGTGGAGGGAGGTATACAGTGTGAGGACGATGTGAGCATCTGCCTCTGCATGGTATTTATGAGGATAAATTGAAGAGGCTGTTTAAAAATCTCCAATCGACTGTCTGTCCCGAGCATCATGTATAAATAATAATCGCACAGCTAAGTGCTGATATGTATATTAATCAGTATCATTTGGGAGGAAGAATAAAAACATTCTTTTGTATCACGGAATGTTCCAGAAACTTTTCAAGGATGAAGAGTGCTGGCACGGCACAGCCACCTCCCGCCAGCGGGGTGGCGCTGACCCCCCACCCCGACAGTCTCAGCCAAGGCTGATGTTTCAGACAGACATTATTCTACAGAGGCTTCCAGGCCCCAACGTGGCCCCTGGGGGGGGAAATCAGCGCCGGACCTGAATGAACAGGAAAAAAGATCTCTCACATTAGCCATGAGCTGAAGCCGAAATCGAAATTGATCAAGAGCAGCGCCTGTGAATCTGCAATGGCAGGGCGTAGAATAAGAGCCAGGACACAGACAATGGTGTGTCTAGGGGCACCAGCAGAGTCCGGCCTTTTATTACTTCGGGGGGAGCCAGAGAGATGGGAAGGGCGGGGGAACACACTCGCTTTAAAGATACTGTGTGCTCAAAATGACCATAATCCCAGTAAAGAAGCAGGACCCTAGGGAACCGGAGGGCTACTATGCCTGCAGAATATACAGGAAGCGGTTAAAAAGAGGCTCTGGCAATTAGACTCTGTATATAAATCTGACTTTGTGTTTCAGAATGATGGCTGTTTGAAAATAGCGTGGAAGGATGTAGGGTAATTTCACGTTGTATGTTAACACAAGGTCGTTTCACGTTGTATGTTCTATGTTCAGTGATGGATAAGGTACATGCTCACCTTTTGATTTAACACAAGGTCGTTTCACGTTGTATGTTCTATGTTCAGTGATGGATAAGGTACATGCTCACCTTTTCATTTAACACAAGGTCGTTTCACGTTGTATGTTCTATGTTCAGTGATGGATAAGGTACATGCTCACCTTTTCATTTAACACAAGGTAGTTTCAGCTGACTCAGGGTGCTCTTCTTCCATCCACATCTTTGCCCACAAATTTGAAAATTAAAGGAAACATTAATCCCTGTCACAGTTCTTTTGATCATTTGAATTTAAACAAAGGATGCAGGTACAGTTTTGTAGATAGAACAGCTGACTGATTCATACACGTCTGCAGAGCTGCTGATACTTTCATCCACTTTTTTGATTTTAAGCTTCCTATATTTTTCACAGTGTCTTTTGGGACCTTTACACAATGCTGTCATAAATAAAGTATTAACTGTGGGGAAAATGCGTTATACCTTTACTTAATAGATGCTATTTACTTATTTTCTTTGAATGAGAATAGAAAAAATAATAAACTTTAGAAAAAACTAAAGTTTACCATTAGACGAGTTGTGTAAACATCTTACATCTGCAAAATGACTGCAGCAGCTTTGACAAGAAATGAGAATAGAAGTATTTCCGATGGCCCTTCATTTCTCCACAATCTGCCCCTGGAATTCTTTGTGACTGACTGATGGACTCTCTTTCTGGATAGTTCTGAAATGGCCTTAGGCGTGATTGACGCCCGTCCTGGTCCTGTTACTCTGCTGATATTTGTGGTCATATTCGGGTCATCCCTGTGAGGGTGACGTTATTTCAATGCTACTGAAAAAGGTAGCTCCGTTGCATGAGAACAAACAGAATACAGCAATATTATCCTGTTTGGTTGGCTCATCCATCTCCCGCCTCATCTATCGTGGGAGATGTGGCAGATCGCAGCCGCCAGTCGTAGGTGCTGCGGCATTCAGACACACCCCAGGAAGCATTCTCTCATCAGCAATCAGCAATATAAATGACAGAACTCTGGAAGGCACAACAGGCCCATCTCTCCCATCCAGCTCTTTTTACCCCTTTTGAAGGACAATTCTCATTCTCCATGTCAGCCATTACAAGACCAATCATCTTTATTTATGTCTCTCTGTTTCCCGGCTGCTCTGGAGCTAAAGGCCAGCGGCAGTGTTCAGTGCTCAGGATGGGTGAAGGGAGGCTCCCTTATTACCTCCCCTGTGAAATATAACCGTGTTTATTTTCCATGCAGAATCTATTCTGGGACACCCTGTCACCTCGTCTGTGTAACTTCTCAAGGATGTTAAAAAACATTATTCGCAGTGCAGATCTGGTGTTTCATAGATAGTAAAATGACAATAACAGGACTTGAGATTGCTGAGGTTGGTGGACCCGAGTCCTGCCAGGGGCCTGCTCAGACCTGTCTGTGACATACGGCACCCAGAAACACATGATAGGGATCCATTCAGAACCTCCAGAAAAAACAGAACTGTTTATCTGCCTAACAGGTGATGTGGCAGAGAGACACAGAGCCTGCCAAACAGACGGCATGGCACAGGGAAACAGAGTCTCCCAAACAGGCAGCATGGCACAGAGACACAGAGCCTGCCAAACAGGCAGCATGGCACAGAGACACAAGCCTCCCAAACAGGTGGCGTAGCACAGAGACACAAGCCTCCCAAACAGGCGACGTGGCACAGAGACACAAGCCTCCCAAACAGGCGGCGTGGCACAGAGACACAAGCCTCCCAAACTGGCGGCGTGGCACAGAGACACAAGCCTCTCAAACAGGCGGCGTGGCACAGAGACACAAGCCTCCCAAACTGGCGGCATAGCACAGGGATACAGAGCCTCCCAAACAGGTGGCATGGCAGAGAGACACAGAGCCTGCCAAACAGGAGGCATGGCACAGAGACACAAACCTCCGAAACAGGCGGCATGGCACAGAGACACAGAGCCTCCCAAACAGGCGGCATGGCACAGAGACACAGAGCCTCCCAAACAGGTGGCGTGGCACAGAGACACAGCCTCCCAAACAGGTGGCATGGCACAGAGACACAGGCCTCCCAAACAGGTGGCGTGGCACAGAGACACAAGCCTCCTAACTGGTGGCGTGGCACAGAGACACAAGCCTCCCAACAGGCAGCGTGGCACAGAGACACAGGCCTCCC
>JAUMHC010000066.1:203708-225032 GCA_032359785.1 Heteromormyrus szaboi | reverse complement strand
GGCAAATAATATCCCTCATCTCTTTTAACACTATAGGTAAGATGCCATCAGGGCCCTGTGATTTATTTATTTTGAGCATGTAGGTTTCAGGGGTATGAATCTACTATGTGGTTTTCATGCATGACATGTGTGTTTCTGATACTGTTAGTGGCGATACCTGGCAGCGACTTGGCGATGACAGGATCTGAGATGCAAGACGCTTGCCCAGTGCCATCTGTGTTCTGGGCACGCACTCTGAAGATGTAGGTCTGGTCCTCCTCCAGACCGGTGACCTGAGGACCGCACAGAGTAAAGAGGCGGAAGGGTCCACGCGGTACCCTCCCTCCACTCACACACAGAGCTACATGAGGGCCCCCCCCCCGCCGCTCACCTTCAGGAAGCAGTGCTTTACGGCCATGTCACCCATCACCGGGCTCCACTCCTCCGAGCCCTTCAGGGACTTCTCTACGATGTAGCCAGTGACCTCACTCTTGCCGATGTAAACCGGCGGCTTCCACTCGACCACCAGGGAGTCATTCCTTACCTCGCAGCTGGTCACGTCATATGGGGGGCCTGCGATTTGTAAATGGGACTGTGATACACAAACTGGCACTGCCCCCATCACTGAGGACTGACTGACTGTCTGTCTCTGTCTGTCTTTCTATCTATCTATCTATCTATCTATCTATCTATCTATCTAATTATCAAACCTTACATCCTGGCCTGGTCATGGGGGGGTGGAGCGTTCCCAGGCAGGGCTGTCAGTCACAAACACACACTACAGTGGATTACGCAACAGCAAGTTCCAATTTACTGTTGAAATCTGGGTATGAGCTACTGTGGCGTCCTGTGTCTGTCTCTGTCTGTCTGTCGGTCTGTGTCTGTCTCTGTCTGTCTGTCGGTCTGTGTCTGTATGTATGCGAGTGAAATGGTCTGACGTACATCCCTGTTTCTTATCTGTAACTATTGGCACTTTACAGTAAATTTCATATGCCCCCCTCTCCCTTCCCACCTGGCTCCGGGAAGGTCCAAGATTGGCACAGGAATGCCTTGCTGGTCTCAGATGGGACCCCCAGCCCTACCAAGCTGGCACCGTAGACTCTGAACTCATAGCGGGAGCCGCTGTTCAGTCCCGTGACCTGCCGCCGTCGGGAGAACCGAGTGTGTATTACATGGGGATGGAATGACGGGCACTGCAGCGTGCACTGCGCGGTGGTCTACCTGCAGCCAGCGTGCACTGCGGGGTGGTCTACCTGCAGCAGCCTCTTGTGGACAGGGCTGGTGTTCACCTCTCTCCAGCGCTCCTGAGGCACCTCACGCTTGTCCAAGTAGTAGTCGGTGACGACGGCACCCCCTGACTGTCGAGGACGCCTCCAGCTCAGCGTCATGGCGGCACCATCGCAGTAGAGCAGCGCAATGTCATAGGGGGCGGACGGCTTGGCTGGGGGGGGGGGGGGTGGTTTTCAGCATCATCTGACAGCATCACCTTAAACATACTTACAGTTGTGTTCAGAATAATAGCAGTGTGTCTAAAAAAGTGAATAAAGCTGAAAATCCTTATAATACTTTTTTATTTCCATATACAAGCAGATGCATTGGGAACTCTATAAATTCTACTCCAAATCAAAACAAGAAGAGAAATTCATCACATTTGTGTTATTCTTTTACAGAAAGGGAAGGAATGGGAATATTAGGCTGTTCAAAAAAATAGCAGTGTCCACATTCTTCTTTACAAACTCAAAGATTCACCGTATGAACTGAAAAATGTTTTAAGATTTTGCCTTCCTCTGAATCACTTAACTAATATTTAGCTGTATAACCACTGCTTCACAGAATTGCTGCACATCCGTGTTGTAGGGAGTCCACCAACTTCTGGCACCTGTGAACAGGTTTTCCAGCCCACGATGATTGGACTACATTCTACAGTTCTTCTGCATTTCTTGGTTTTCCTCATAAACAGCATTTTTGAGGTCACCCCACAAGTTTTCTATCGGATTAAGGTTCGTGGATTGGGCTGGCTGCTCCATAACGTCAATCTTGTTGGTCTGGAACCAAGATGTTGCTCGTTTACTGGTGTGTTTGGGGTCGTTGTCTTATTGAAACACCCATTTCAAGGGCATTTCCTCCTCAGCATAAGGTGACATGACCTCTTCAAGTATTTTAATGTACTCAAACTGATCCATGATCGCTGGTATGTGATAAATAGGCCCTCCACCGTAGTATGAGAAACATCCCCATATCATGATGCTTGCACCACCATGCTTCACTGTCTTCACAGTGTACTGTGGCTTGAATTCAGTGTTTGGGGGTCGTCTGACAAACTGTCTGCGGCCACTAGACCCAAAAAGAACAATCTTGCTTCCATCAGCCCACAAAATGTTGCAGTGTTTCTCTTTATGCCAGTCAATGTGTTCTTTGGCAAATTGAAACCTCTTCAGCACGTCTTTTCTTCAACAATGGGATTTTGCAGGGGTTTCTTGCAGATAGCTTGGCTTCACAAAGACATCATCTGATTGTAACAGAACTCACAGGTAACTTTAGACCTTCTTTGATCTTCCTGGAGATGATCATTGGCTGAGTCTTTGCCATTTTGGTTATTCTTCGATCCATTCGAATGGTAGTTTTTCGTTTTCTTCTACGTCTTTTAGGTTTTGGTTGCCATTTTAAAGCATTTGCGATCATTTTATCTGAGCAGCCTATCGTTTTCTGCACTTCTTTATATGTTTCCCTTTTTAATCAAGGTACACTGTTCTTCTGAACAATATCTGGAACGACCCGTTTTACTCAGAATTTCAGAAAGAAATGCACTTTAACCAGCATATACAACATTTGCTGCCTTCCTTCCTTAAATAAGGTCCATAACTGGCACCTACTTTTTCTCAGAAAGAATGACCTCACTAATTGAACTTCACACTGCTATTATTTTGAACACGGCCCTTTCAAGTAATGACTCTGTTACACATAATCAGCAGCATGCATGTCATGACTGTTGGGTCTGTTGGTTTTCCATTACTCTGCTACACCTACTAGTAAATTATTTGCCATGTAGAAATATAATTTTTACCAAAAATTTATTTATCACTTTATTTATCATTTTTTTTACTTTTTTATTTTATTTTTCTATTGTACTTATTTTCATTCTTATTTTTCTATCTCAAGTTTTTTTTAATTTGTTATTCAAGGTCGTGGGCAGTCGTCCAAGCATTTCACTGCATATCGTACTGTGTATGACTGTGTACGTGACAAATAAAATTTGAATTTGAAAAACAGTGATTGATCAGGTTAGTAATGTTGGACTGCTATTATTTTGAACACAACTGTACATGCCCCACTGTCACGGCTATCGGCCGTGAGGCATTGTGGGAAAAAACTCACAACATTACATGTATCAACATTAATTACACTAGCTGATATCAAATTTGGTGAATAATATCAAATGACATTTTTCAAACACCCTTCATACTTCATACACAAACATTTTTAGTATATTTGGCTTTGCTCCAGCACGTCTGGTTTTTCTGTGGTTTTGACTTAACTTTCATATAAAATCACCAGTAACCCTAATTTTTTGTACAAACTAGTCAGCAGGGTTTACAGGCTGCTTGCAGTTATGTAAACTTACAGGTATGCTGCTGCAGGTCCACTGACACAGACCTTTGTATGCAGAACTGTGGTCCGCTTTCCGGTACTGTCACTCAATACTGGAAGGCGGACCACAGATAAGAAGGTTGCTGAAGGACAGTGTATTTGCAGCCAAAATGGTGACAGTGGAGAGGCAAGCCTGGGAAGAATTCCGTAAAGTTGTTGATGGATTTCTCAGAAACAAGGGGTCATCTGACTATGAAGTTCACGTCAAGGATATGATATGTCATTTTCAAGACCTTGGATGTAGAATGAGTGTCAAGATGCATTTCCTAGACTCGCACCTTGATTACTCTCCTGAAAATTTGGGTGAGTATAGTGAGGAAGGAAGGTGAGAGATTTCACCAAGATATTAGTGAAATGGAGCGAAGATACCAAGGACATTGGAAAGTAAATACGATGGCTGGTTATTGTTGGAGTTTGTACAGACAAAATCTTGATGCTTCATACACAAAATCATACCGGAAATAGTTTTGCAGTGCTAAGTGACCAGCAAAGTCATGATGAACTGTTTCTTTAATGTTACATTTGCTATAATTTATGTTGAACTTTAATTGTAAATTGTGACAAAGCCAGACGTGTGGCGGCAAATTAGAAGCCATATTCTGAAACATGCACTTAAATCACTTTAAAAATGTCAGCCGGTGTTATATCACATAATAATGTCTTTATTATGCATGACAGTGTGACATAGGAAGACCTACTGCATGACATGTTGTATAGTCACTAGTCGGTGCGGATTTTCAGTGAAGCATTCTTAGTAAATGTTTAACCTTAACTTGGTCTGTGTTTGCAAGCTGTCTGAAGTCAGTGCCACGCATTCTGAGCTCACAGAGAATGCAGGCGCGTGGTTCCAGAGGGTTCTGGCCAATAGCACTTACAGAGAGCGGCTTGGACAGAGAGCGGCGACGACTCCTGGGACTCCTCACTGAGTCCCAGCTCGTTGATGGCTTGCACTCGGAACACATACGTCTCTCCGGTCTTCAGGCCGTAGACCACAAACCTGATACAGGGCCAAAAAGCCGTAGTGAACAGAAAGCCAAACTGGACACCTGCAGATAGCCCAGGAGCATTTCCTGTTTACTTTAGGTATGAGGCTGAACAAGCTCACAGTGGGTGGGCTTTGCTACATGCTATCAGTGGAGTATAGTCCTGCCCACTCTGACGCCCTACCGGGTGTCCTTGTTTGGCTTGTGGTTACTGGAGATCCAGTCCTTGGAGCCTTTCACGCAGGAATCGATATAGTAGCCAATGAGATTGTTGGGCTCTTTGGGTGGGGCCCACTGCACCAGAACTGACGTCTTGGTATCACGAGTGGCCACCACCTGTCCAGGAGCCGATGGAACACCTGGAGGAGGCAAAGCACAAAGTGGAGCACTGACGTTCAGAGGAGGAATATATTTAGTTTCTACCTATATATATTTGAAAAGGCTGTTTTTTAAATGTGTATATGACAAAAACTCGCTTATTTAAACGGTTTGGCGAAATTTCTGTCAGATTTCTGTCAAAATTCTGCCGACTTCAGATTAACAAGCAGATATGGCTGCAGAGCCTGCTAATGAACTGCGTGGACTTGGGGATGTTCTGGGTTGACGCTCAATAGGAAAAAGCTCTGGCTATCACACATACACGCTGCTCACCAATGTACCACTCAGACACGTTATTCGGGTCTCTCGGGGAGAGAGAAACAATTTGTAATTATGCAGGTGTGACAGCAAGACAGTGCAGCTGAATGCAATGAATCTCTTCATCCATCTCTATGACACCTTTACATGAAACAGTGCAAATGTACACAGGGAAAGCATTGTCCTCCCTCGAGGGACATTAAACTCCCACTAAAAGGACAGCGGATATTTTGGATCAGATCTGTTAGGAGGGATATGCTTTTGCCGGTAAGCACTCAGGTGTCCATGCGAGCTGCTCTGGTGCTGTATGTCCAGGACAGATGTGCCGTCATGGTACATGGGGTAGGAATGTTTACACGTGGCGCGGGCTGGACCTTACTGACATGGGGATGGGTGTTATCTAAGACAGTAGGCCACCCGGTGGGGCGTGAGGTGGCACCATGTGAGGAATTCACCATGTCTAAAGCCCGGCGACTCGGAGGAACTCGATATGCTTTTAAAATAGGCAAAAAAACAAATAAAGGATTTAACAAAGTGAAGAAGTGGTGCAGTTCTGTGAGAAAGGGTGTTTGCTGGTGTTTGGGGTCAGTATGGTTCTGTACCACGCAGCTGCTGGGTCTTGATGGGCCTGGTGGGCTCGGACGGCTCGCTGGCGCCGTGCACATTGGCCGACAACACGCGGAACTGGTAATCCTTCCCCTCGGCCAGGTCGAACACAGCGTAGCGCGGGGACCGCACGGGGACCTGCGTGTTCACACGCTGCCAGGAGCCACTGCCCGCCAGGCACTGCGGGGGGTGGGGGGGTCAGTCACAGGATGGTGGGGTCAGGGTCCCGGGTGTGAACATCCACTGCAGCGGAGCGGCGGCAAACCTTCTCAATGTAGTACCACATGGGAGACTTTCCTCGGTAGCTGGGCGGCTGCCAACTCAGCACGACATACGTGCGATCCGTCTCAGAGACGTGGACCTGGGAGGGGTTCTCAGGCGGCTTTCCCTCTCCTAGAGGAGTGATGCAGAGAAAGATAGAGAGGGAGAGAGAAAGGGAGAAAGAAGGAGACGGGGAGAGAGCAGGAGGGAGGGAGGGAGGGAGGGAGGGAGAGAGAGGGGAAAAGGGAAGGGGGGAGAGGGAGTGGACGCTGACAATGGCCCTGAATGAGAGAATGTGCTGCAGATGGTGTGACCAAATCTGTGAGGGCCTTATCAAAAGCCAGTGGGGTCCTAGCAGATAAAGTCTAATTACCAAATGTATAACGACTTCTCGCCATGTAAAGGGAAAGTCCCATGGTCACATGTGCAGATGACACTTTAGCATAAACATACGTGAAGAAACACCCAAAGTCGTGAAAAACACAACACTGTTCTCTATACAGAAGGTGCATCCCAAAGCATGACACACAGGCCATGTCACTCATTTCATTCCTACAGTATAATTAATGTTTCAAAATGCTCATATTCTAAATACAACATTAATACAAATTGAATTATATGTTAGAATGGAAAATGACAGGCATCCCCTACCTTCCTCTTCTGGCTGACAGGTGACAACTTGAAGTTTCCCCCCCAGCTTCATAGCTGTTATTACACAAAACAGTATGGGTGACTGTCAGGGTTGAGGTATATAGTATTCAGTTACACTTCCTGTAACACTCAGTTACACTTCCAATCTGGATTGAGCTTTCAGTTATACTACCCGTAACTTTCAGTAAAACGTCCAGTCAGGATTGAGATGTACAGCACTCTGTAACCCATCCTGTAACATTTAGTCACACTTCCAGTATCACAAACATTTCCTGTAACACTCAGTTACACTTTCAGTAAGGACTGAGATATACAGCACTCAGTAACACTTCACGTAACATTCAATAATATTCAGTAACACTTACTGTAACAGTCAGCAGCACTTCTTGTCAGGAATGAGATATGCAGCACTCAATAACACTTCCCGTAACACTCAGTAACACTTCCTGTAACATTCAGTAACACTTCCTGTAACATTCAGTAACACTTCCTGTAACACTCAGCAGCACTTTCTGTCAAGACTGAAATATATAGCTCTCACTTTACACTCCCTGTCATTCATTATACAAGCTACAAGGTCCACTAATGGTCCAGACTATAACTGCCCATAGGTATGCCTGTGTGAGTGAATGGCATGTGAGTGTGCCCTGTGATGGGATGGCACCCCATCCTGCGTTGTCCCCTGCCTTGTGCCCATAGCCTCTGGGATAGGTTCCAGACCAGGGCTGCCCAACACCGCTCCTAAAGATGTAGCACTCTGGAGAGCTCAGGTGCAGTCCTCATTTAACACACCTGATACAGATAATCAGGCCCTTAAGTACCATCTCAGTAGCTACGTTGAAGATAAGCTGGCTCTAGTTAAATTAGGGCTGCACCTAAGCTCTGCAGGGTGTTAGATCTCCAGGACCAGGGTTTACTGGTTACTGGAATTGGGAGGCTTGATGGAAGTATATATTATTATTATTTATTATTATTATTATTATTATTTAAAAATATATATAACTAAATAGGTCTGGCTGGTCCATATAAATTCATTAAAATCCTTAGAGTATTTGTCACACAGCCACATACTGTGATAAGTGAATGATACCTTGAAGTCTTTCGAACTCGGTTGGGTCGAGAGCAGCAACTGGGTCAGACACCTTGGAGGGCCGGCTGATGCCGTGGGAGTTGACGGCCCGCACCCGGAACTGGTATGAGTGGCCCTCGAAGAGACCTGGCACTGGGTATTTACAGATCTTAACAGGCGAGTCGTTGCACTGGATCCAGTTTTCCATTCCGACTTCACATCTGCTGACCCAGAAGCGACAGGAGACCGAGCTTTAGACACAGGACATGCTCTGCTAGAAAGTAGGTTGTGTTCCCTCTACACACAGACACTGCGCTTTTGGGTCAGTGAACATTTTCTTTCAAAACAGTTAGCACACACAAGCCTAGAACTTTGGGGGAAAAAATTCATTTCCAGCAGAAAACAAACCTGGGCTAAATATTGTTTTACAAAGCTGTCCCACCCAACAATGTGAAAAGGTGGCCTTTGACATTTCTTTGTGATCTCTTCCAGAATTAGTTGGGCTGGCATTTACAATGGAATTATTTGTTTGGGTTGGAAGACAACTTTTGGGTTATTTCAAAAAGTCTTCATGATGGAGAACACCGGCAGATATGACCTGTCCACAAAGTATCCGATAATGGGGCCCTCGGTGGTAGTGTTGGGGGGCTTCCAGGACACAATGACGTAGTCCCTGTTGGCGTCGTGGATCTTTATGTCCATTGGGGCACCGGGAGCCTTGGGTACTGGAGGGGTCGCATCTGCAAGACGAGCACAAGGAACTCAAACACATCAGCTAGCTCGTCCAGCCACAGTCCTGCCATCTTCTCCCTAAGCATGCTTGTAATATACTTTCTCCCTCATTTGTACACCACTTTGAACAAAAGCTTCCGCTAAATAAATGCAAGTGTAAATGTAAAGATCAAATTGCAGGCTAATCACGTATATCTTGCAATGGTACAACAAGCCCCTGCCCTCCAGTGGCCTGCCCTCCGTGCTCTACCTTCCACAAAGACGTAGGCACTGTGCTCAGAAGTGCCCCCTTTGGTCACCATGCGTAAGGTATACAGGCCCTCATCATCCTTGTACAGCTGGGGCAGGGTCAGCCTGGCCACACCACCCCCCGCCTCCATTTTTGCCCACTTAGACTCCTTCAGCAGCTGATCTGGAATAGAAAAGAGGAGTGCGTCAACCCCCAGGGTCTCATTCACTTCCGCGTTGCATCCTTAAATGTAGCTTTTACTCCATTAAAAGCCTGTTATTTTCCTGTATCCTGTTACCTTAGGGATTGACCCAACAACATTCCAAATCCTCAACCCCTAGAACAGGGCTCTTCAAATATGGCCCTCGATTGCAAATCCAGGCCTTATCAGTTCTCTCAGGTAGGTAGTTTCATAGTTACTGATTCTGATTGGCCACAGAGGCTCACATGTAAAGGAAGGTTGGAAAATCAGCTACTAAGACCTTGAGGACCATGATTTGAGCAGCCCTGCCCTAGAGGAGCAGAGGAGAGGATCCTCCCCCGCCTTCATGAGGGTGGCACTCCAGCCCGAAACATCCCTGGCTTTTGCAAGTTGTCTCATTTCCTGTCCTCTGAATGGTGTGGATTGTTTTACTTGTCCTCTAAAATTCTCTGAAGCTGAATTACATTTTTCTTCTGATAGGAACTTGAAAAACAATGCTTGCTTAAAATGAAAGAAGGTCCCATTACACAAAAACGAGGAACCTGACAGGATGAGTTCCCAGACAGAGCAATGCAGAACTGCCACCAGCGGGTCTGAGGACCTGGATCTGAGGGCCTGTGTGAGTAATCATAGAGCCTCCTGTAGGTAACTCCTAACCTGCTCTTTCCACTAATTAATTTCATTAATTTAGTTTTGAATATGACCTGACTGGGATAAAACACTCATTTAATAAAAGAATAAAGTAACCAGTCGAACTCTCTCAGGAGTCCGTCGTTTGTATCACATAAGAATCATATTAAGAAATGAAATAGAGATTTAGAAGCACCTTGGTTTAGCTGCTTTCAGAAATATGTCACCATGAGAGAAAATTAAATCAAATGTCCGGGTTCTGCTGATAGACTTTCTCATCTTAGCATTTTTTGACCTCATAGCAGAAATCTGCCCTTCCCACCACACACCCCTGGGGGCAGCACTGCTAACTTAGTACAGAGTCATGTTCCAGCAGCAGCTCTATCCACCTGGGGTGAGTTTCCCGAAGCCTTCTTAACGCTACGTCGTTCTTAAGTTCTGTGTTAAAAGATAGAACTAATGAACGACGTAGCGTTAAGAAGGCTTCAGGAAACTCACCCCTGATCATCATCTTGCCCCACAACATCTCCCGGCTACCACCCCAGGAGATGATCTTCACCCACCGTCTCTGAACCACAAAGCTTCGGGCTGCAGGTTAGCCAGGTTCGGGCTGATGATCATCTTGCAGGACAGAGACAGGCTCTCCCCCTCAGTCTTGAACTTCACATCAAATGTCTCCAGGAAAGTGATGTCAATCTGGGTGTACTGGATCTCTGGCAGCATGGAGACTGGGAAAAACAATCCCATTCACCACGAGTTCCCGTAAGATTGCATGATCATAATAATCAAATAGCCAAATGGTGCTGACATGCAGCAGTGTCACTACGGTTTAGTGACAGCAACGTTGGAGCATGAGCAGCTTGTTCTGGTCTTACTGCAGCCACGTACACTGGTAGGGAAGCCAGGCGTAGGCACATGACTCATCTTCTGCCCTGAATCCTGTTGGAACACAAAGAGACGCTCAGCAATTCGGTGCCCTCCACCCCGAGGGCACATGCCAATGTAGGATGCCTTGTTTTATCTGGCTAGCAGATCAGATGTGGCACGATATTATCAATGAAAGGTCAAACGGCATTGCCTAATGTGGTCAAATCAGCATCTCTGTAAGACCCACCATGACCATGACCACTGAGCATGACCGTAAGCAACAGCTGCAACATAAACATCATAAAATGTTTCGGCATCTGTTTTTCAGTCTGTCCTCAGAATGTAAGCGGATGTTCCACTGAACTACCTGAGATACTTCATAGCAATCCCACTTACTTTTGACAATCAGCGAGGCCTGAGATGAGGCTTGGCCATGCGTGTTGGTTGCCACAGCAGTATACTGGGCCGTGTCCTCAGGGTTACAGCTGATGGAAGAACACGGTTTGTCATGAACATTCGCTGAAGCATAGATGGTACAGGTGAGGCTGAGATTAGTTCGAGCAGGGCTATGGAGGCTGGGATGGTGTTGATAATGATGCAGACACACTTGGCTGCTTTTTAGGCTATTTTGGGCACAGCAGAAAGGCAGTGGAATCCCTCCCAGTATGCAGAACTGGGTCAGGGTAAGAACCATTTTGGTGAAAGTGATGATGCCACGTCAGGGACCAGTTCAGAGGCATCAAACCTCCGGGACAGCTTTGGCTGGCATGTTGAAGCTTAGAAGGTTGTTAGGAGAAGGTCAGGGGTCTATCATAAGCCCTGACGAGGCTGACAGAGCAAACAGGACTAGACTGGGATGAAGACAGTGTTCGTTTACATTTAAAGGAATTGGGGATGTGATTCAGTGTCTTACAGGAGTGCTACAATCACGGATCTTGCATTTACTCAAGTAAGGACTACGTTTTACATGATATTTTCCCTTTCCTTTATCAATGCTGGGCCATTTTCAGGGAATGTTTAGATACATAGAAGTTATGTTTAGATACAATGAACATACAAACTTTGCAATGTCTCACATTCCAGTTGTTCTATACACAGACAAATACATTTTTTTGTTTTCCACTGAACATTTAAAGACCTCAGCAACATCACGTCACAAGTGATGTCTTTAACCTTCCTCTGATATTAGGGTCGGCACAGACCTGTTTTTAAGTTTTAAATGCATAAAAGCACCACACATAAATTTGTGTACTGCATCAAGGCTTTTTGACTTTGTCAGGAACCTCAATTTAAACAAAAAATAAATAAATGAAATTCACTAAATTATAAATGCTCTGGTCAAGATTATAACAGCTCTGGTGTTGGGGTTGGCACCGACCCCTTTTTAAGTTTAAAATGCATAAAAGCACCACATAAATGTGTGTACTGCATCAGGAACCTCTATTTAAACAAAATTAATAACTAGGTAAGGCATGCCCAGACATATAAGGCAAGATAAGACCAATTCAGTTTATTTAATTCACTTGAGGCTTATTTTACCACTATTTTTATTGAAAATGAGAGGTATGTTGTCAAAAGAAAAGTCCAGAAAGCCACAACAAAAATATTAAAACCAATCTTTTCATGGATAAGGAAGCCTAACAAGGTAACCAAGAGGTAAGAAACAAACTGGATGATAAATAATTGTTTTGAGGGTATTTTATGGCTGATTTAAGACACGGGTCGGCAACAACCCGTCTAACATAAGAGATGCGGACAGAAAGCTAACACAGGACAAAGAAAAAATCAACAAAGTACTTCAGCTACTTGCCAATGAGGCAGCATAATGAAGCAAGTGCCCTTCGACTGGCCCTGTGACTTTCAGAGGGGACTTGATGTCCCTAAGGAACATTCCCAGGGTTCCCGAGGGGCACGGCATTACGCCTGAGAAGGGGGGTCACGCACTGAGCAGTCCAGGAGAAATACAGTGGGAATCTAAAGCTGTGATAAGAGCAGAGGGTGAGAATAGTGGTGGGGGGGGTCACACGCTCTCAGGGTATGACATTTTAGAGCGGGCCGTCTCAGGAGACACTGGACACTGTGAGGCTCAGTGGACTAGGATACCATGCCTATGATTGGAAGGTTGTTGGTTCAAATCCCAGGATTGGCAGCGTGACTTGGCTGTTGGATCACTTAACGGCCCGAGGACAGTCTGATCCTGCTTATCCAAAAAATGTATGTTGCTTTGGATAAAAGTATCAGCTAAATACATAAAATGTAAACGTTCAGGGCAGCTTTTTCACTGGGACTGCTGACAACACAAGAACTTCTCCGTCTTTAGGGGAGAGTTGGGGTGTTGCATGACACTGACCTCAGCACTTAGGCATGAACAGCTGAGTTGGGGGGAGAAGGGGGAGGTGGGTGAGAGCCAAGAGCCGACACTGAACTAAATTAGGAAGGCACTTGAGGTGCCACCCAAGGCGTTACCTTTCACGGATGGTAGCGCGCATAGCGAAGCTAGACACCTCTAAATTCACTAGCATTAATGCAGGAAATAACCTGCCTGCAGGAGGTGAAAGAGTGCTACCTTCCTTAGTCCATTCTAGAGGGACTTTATCAGCCTCGAGTGAGTTATTGCCCTCTGCACCCCGTGCACACACCTTAACATGAAATGGGACCTATGCTTATCAGAAAGGGGCACCCCCTGCTTTCGTCACATGTGGGCCATGTGAGGGATGTATGAGCACATGATTGGCATGTCCTTTGTCAGGAACAGCAGCTCCTGTGTGACTCAGAGGGCTACCTGAAGATCTCCAGGCTGTGCATGCCGTAGCTACCGTCCACCTTGTACTTTCCCGGCATTCCCGCAGTGTTCATGAGGATCCCATCCTTGAACCTGCAAACCATAAAAGGGAGAAGTCACACACGTCTGCATTTGCAGTTTCTGCTGCTTAAGAAAGGTAGGGCCCTAGGCCTCATTTATGATCCTGTAGGAACTGGAGCTCCTCCTAGTGTGTGATAGGAGACGGCAACCCGCTAATCGTCAATTTAGCATTATCATTCTAGTGATGACAGTGACCATGACTCAAATGCTCAACTCGAAAATAGTCTATGAATTACAAATGTGATGGCAGATTTCTGGGCACCAACCCTTGTTAACCCCATACAGCCCCCGCCTGATGGCCCCACCCACGGACAGGGCCAGGGAGCCCCAGGAGGAGAGCCAACATCCTTAGCCACCATGTTACCTACAGATCTACACGGGGTGGAAATGCTTTCACTATCTGTTATTCACCCATATGGAGACAGCAAAAATCATGGCACTAAATTTGCATAAACGTATATACACAGTGTATACGTTACCATCTCAGACTGGGCGTGGGGTACCCAATCACCATGCAGTACAGCCTGACCGGCGTGTTCTCCCAGACGGTGTGGGACCGCAGCCTTGCCACAAACTTGGGACCACGGATCATTGACTCCTCGCGAATGTACTTCACCGTGGACGACATCTTCTTCTCCACCTGCAGGGGCAACAGTGAGGCCAGTTGCTGGGAGTCACAGGACCGCAGACAATGAATGGTGAGTAGCAAAGTCCTTCAGGACACAGTGGTAATGAGACAAAATTTATGAGAAGTAGAATGGCTTCCCACTGCAGGTTAATACACGTTACGTCATCGCAGCTCAGCATGCAGCACACTTCACTGGTGAAGCGGCACGCGATCGGCGGTCGTCTTCCTCTCATACTCATCCATGCGAGCTTGGTTCCTACCACTTGATGGACCCTCCTGTCCACCTGGTATTTGTAGTCAGACACTTCCTCCTCATCTCGCACCTGCCCTGCCCTGCAGAAAACGCAGGAAATGTGAGAACAGGACCCACCTGCCACACATTTTAAACACAAGGTGATAAACACCTTTGGGAGAGGCATGCTTAGGTTTAATGCAAACACATCTATTCCTCACATATGGAGTTTGGTTTGCTTTATGGACTTAATTATGTTTGGTGCCACTCAATATATATATCGATGATTTGAAGGAGCAAAATGAATTAAGGAGTAAACTGAAATTATGAGCCTGATGGCATTTCCTTAGACCCTACAGGAACTCACATTATCTAAATCTAACATGTGTCTGTCTGATTTTAATGATCTAACTACACTTTACAAAGGTGAGGATGTCTCTTGGGTTTCCCGCCAGGAATTTCTTCCTCCTCCTTATCAGAAGTTGCAGGATTAATCGTAAGGCTACCGGTTGCATCCCTTATATAAAAACTCATTTCCCACATCCACTGTCATTTTTTACACCCAATTTAATGAATAGCCTGGTGATAAATGTTGTTAACCATGAGCCAACCGAGCGCATCCTTCACTGGCGCGTCACCCCACATTAATCATCATAAACAGCAGGCCGCTGTGACAGACAGTGGAAATGCTGCCTCAATAATGCGCAACAAGAAATATGACATCCAGTCACATCTGGAAATTTGGCTTGAATAATTATTTCTGCCGCAGATTTTTATTGAACGGCTACATCGATTGCCTGTCTCCTGCCTCACTTTTTTCAAGTAAAATGTCCTTAAACTGGGATTTTACAATTTACTCCTGAAAATAACCCTGAATATTATTAGTTCATTTCAGAGCATTATTTCTTGCTTTGGGAAATATACAACTTAAAGGATCCCGGTAAGAGCTGAATGATTGATTGCTGAGTTTATTAATGTATTAATGTTTTAATAAACTGCACATATGTAGTATTTCATCCTTCCATCCATACATTCATTTTCTGTAATACCTTATCCTACTCTGGGTTGTGGATCCCAAACAGGCACAAGGCCTATTTCATTTATCTCTTTATTAATTTTCTTTTAATAGGGAAATTTCTCTAGTGCTATAGCAAGTTTGGAAAAAAATCTCATTGTATGATGTCTGGTTATAACTGTAGTCAATCTGTTGGTAAAATAACCCATTCCTCTAAACAAAGTAGTTGATTTAGTGGTTTAGTCACAAATAATGGTGGTTCTGTGCTATATAACTAAAGTGAGAATTTTCTGACAAATGATGGCAGAATGTTGCACAGCTGCAGTCGTTACCTGGCTGAAGAAGTGGAGTACTCCTGGACTACATATTTAGACTGAGAGCTCCGGTAATCCTGTCCAAAATGCTTGTGTTTCCGCTGATAAAATGGCAAGACCTTAGATGCCATGACTGATTTCAGAACCTGTGAAATAAATAAATAAATTGTATATATATAAAATATTAGTAAATGGGCTATTAATTTAAGCAGTTTAGTTTTGAGGAAATACAGGAGATCTTATTCCCAGAGTTATTATTTTATTTTATGACTTGTCTCCTACACCAAAGAGCAGCAGCCCATGTAACCAAGAGGCTGAGAATATAATGTTAAAACATTTTTTTTTTTTAATCATTCAGCCCTCCAGCCACTAGGTGTCGCCCATGGTTATTTAAATCAAATTTATTGACAATTGTTTATAACAACCTTGCAATACCTAAAGGTC
This sequence comes from Heteromormyrus szaboi, assembly GCA_032359785.1. NCBI lineage: Eukaryota > Metazoa > Chordata > Actinopteri > Osteoglossiformes > Mormyridae > Heteromormyrus > Heteromormyrus szaboi. The sequence goes on along the minus strand of JAUMHC010000066.1, from coordinate 209,043 downwards.
AGTGAGTTGCATTAAAACAATTTAACTTTTAGACCATTTCCAGTTTTTAACTGGTTTGATAATATTTACACTTGCATTTCTTCTGCAATAAAGAGCAAGTCTGCTTCATGGTTTTTGCATAGTTTGCAGAATCTTCTAAAAGCAATATAATTCTGATGTATTTTTAACAGGTAAGACAGACACACAGTAAAATAAAAAAGATCCTATGTTTTGATTCTATTTTTTTTTAAAGTTTTTTAAGTCGCCTACATAACAAACAAGATTGGTCAGCAAGTCATTTTACGCGATAACTCATTTCCTCAAAGAATTATTATATTAAATATTTTGCAATAAATAAAACAAATTAAGACAACAATGTATAAGTAAACATTTTAACTCATTATTAGATTCAATACTGAATATACAGAATACATAGGAAAGAAAAACAGCAGATTGTAAACATTTTACACCTGCCACAATCTTAATTCAATAAGAATCTAACTAAATACCCGAGACCTACACATTTGTTTTAATACCATAATATTTTTTATTTTTAAAATATACAAGTAAATATAATAAAACTATGCCTTTTAAAACACATTATTGAATCTGTTTTTCCCACTGCAATCCTTCATTTCCTTCAAAAGGCAATGCAACAAACTGTTTTGCAGAACTCAGCTCAATATAGTGCAACAGGCAAAGAGCACTGTAATCACTAATGGCATCTCCTGTCCAATCATTCCTATTAGCAGCGCACCACCGGTCCCACATGGCATTTCTCAAAAACGGTCCTGCTTTTTTAGACGGGGTATCATTAACCTACTAGAGAAGAAACAGCTAATAAAGACTGACTTACCCCAGGAGAATAAACAAGCACAAAGCAGAGAAAGACCAGCTTAGCCACACCAAGGAGGATCTGCTGATGAATATAAAAATATTACCCATACAGAATGCCAGCTCACTGGCCACCCATTTATGGAAAGACATCAGACTATATATAGCATTTACCTCAAGTTTCTGCTTCAGTTCTACCTTTCAGCAAAACGATCTTTGAAGGACCAGGAGACACTGACTTTCCCCAACCATAAAACTGAAAAATTTATATTTTCTAGCTCTATCTCAGCATCCATCCCCGCTTTGTGGAGCATTGGAACAGAGCGTTTGAGGAAGTTGTGGAAGGTGTTGGAAGATACAAGGTGAAAGAAAAGCAGAACACTGGCTGTCTAGAGCATGACTCGGACCACTCACATGAAGATTACTGGGGTAGCAGACCTGTAACCGGATCACTGATAACTGCCACAAAGGTGCAGGCAATGTAACTGGCACACTTTCCTGGAAGGAATGTCAACTTAGAAAGCTTTTTAAAGAATGTTCTTGGTTCCTTGGTACTTCACAACTCTGCATCCCCCAAAGCTGTTAAGTTTCGTAAGGCATCAACCCCAACCCCCCTCCCCCCCAAGCTGAATATTTGCCAGCTGCTATTTTTAACATCATCTTAAGTCTTTAGAAAGAGTCTGGAAGCTGATCTTCTCAAAAACTACAGTAGACTCACAGGCCAGAGCTGAGAGGTGTGACCCTGTGCTTTGGAGAGTACCCCTATCCAATCAGCACAAAGAAATCCAAGCCTGCATGCTCATTCATGGATGACAGGTACCACTGATGACTGACAGCTGAAGAGCTTCAAGATAGATGCTATGTGATTAATAACAAACAGTAAACTTCTGATTTGATTTTTGATTTTCGAAGTGGAGAAATTACTTATTGATGGACTTTGGCTTTGACTTTGAGCACAGTCTACACCTTGCTTTTAATAAGCAAGCCCACTCTTTCTGCTTCAATAATGTTAGTATGGGGGGGGGCTGGGCAGCCAGCTAACCTTGTACCCCCAGAGGTTTTTTTTTCCCTTTTTGGGAGTTTTGATTCCTTTCCTCCACTGTCATCTTTCTTTCTTTCTTTCTTTCTTTCTTTCTTTCTCTTCCCCTTTTCCCTGTTTTTGAATGTCTTAATGATGTCGCAATGTGTCACAACATACCGAAGTAAAGCACTTTGGGGCAACTCTTTTGTGAGAGATGCTATATAAAAATAAACAAAATTGAATTTCAACAGATCTCTCTTAACTGTGCTTTTGTGTCCTGAAATGCATCATTTACCAGTACAGACTACGTGTGTAGCATTTTGATTAATGCTAAATAAGAAACACTAAAAAAAAAATAAAAGAAGACAAACTTTCTTTTTATCAAAGCTCAATGCCCAATAATCCAATAATAAATCTGTACAGTCAAAACCTGATAACGCTGCCTTGCGGTGGTGATACAATGCATACTCATTTCTTATGTGAATAAAGAAAAAAATAAGTGCAAGGACAAGCCCCTTTCACTTCCCTCTAATAAACTACATTCTCATATTTAACTAACTCCAAGTCGTTCATTCTGCGCCGCGCTCGCTAACATCTAAAAGCATTTTTTTACATTGCTATAGGTGGTCGCGCGCAGCTCGCACACGGAGCCGCATCGGGAGCGAGCAAACACGTGACTCGGTGTGCGCTTGCGCATTGACGCGGTCTCTTAGGGAGAACTGGGAGGTAGGTGGGAGTTTGTGCCGTAATGCTCTATTTGCGCGAGCGTTCCGGCAGTGCAGGCGTCTCTCCAGAGCCTGTCACCGAGTGAAGAAAAAGTGAGGTAAATCGAGGTAACTCCGAGGGCACCGTGTATGTTCCTTGGGACAAAATGTCAGTTGTTAAGCCATACGAGTTTAATGAAGAGCAAGAGTCCTTACCTTTTAAACTAAAGGACCTGCTCTTCAGCAACAGTGCTTGACAGTCCCTAAATTGAAATGATTGAAATGTTTTTAATTATTGTGTTACTGTAGCACTGTGTACGCTTATTCTGCTTGCAACTTCTTGTATAGGTTACGCAATTTTATCCGCCCGTAAACTTCCCAAAAACATCCCATTATACTCAGTTTCTAAGATCAAGCGAAAACAACATGCCGATCACTCGCTGGTTAATGTTACGCCAAGCAAACTACAGTTTTTAAGCTTGGCCGTATGATATACGGTGGTCGGTGACATAGCTTAACTAGAGTGTTCTCCGGACGCGAACATGTCAGTTGATGGTGATCGCATGCTCTATAGCTTCATGGACGCTGCCTGAACTAAGTATCATGAACATAATGCGCGTGTTCTGCCGGTCATGTGGGAGTAAATATTACCTGGGGTCAGCCTTTTCCCCTGTCTTACACACAGGTTCCCCTTTCACTTTGATGATGGGCTACTCGTGTATCACCGCCGTGCTTTGCTTAAGCTGCGGTCTGCTCGTTTCTTCATACAAGATCGAGGCGTAAGTGACAACATGTTTCTCAACATAAGTGCTTTTTAAGAACTGTTTTAACGGTTTTGTCCGTAATTTGCTCTTATGTTAAATGCAGAAATTTTGCTGCAGGGTGTTTAATCGCGGTTGTTGGCCTTACTGTTTTTGTATACATACAGACATGAATGGGACAAGTTGATTCTGACTCACCAGTGGCCTCAGACATTTTGTGCTGTAAGTAAAGGGATCTGTCGTTTCCAACAGTTCAACACAAATTGAGCAAAACTTAAACCCATCACAGAAATTCTGTCTAATGACCTGTTACTCCAAAGGAAGGCATAAACTAAATCATGAGTAATTACTACAGTACAGAATATTCAGATGAGTAGACATTAACGATGCATTGACAATGACTGACTTTGCAGCCTGATCCATAGAATTCAGAACCAGGTCCAGTGGGTTTTGCTCATGACCGGTGGGGCTGTGGGCTGGATGTGTGACCATGTGGTCATCTCATTTTTCTCAGATGGAGTCTTGTGAAACCAACTTGACCTACTGGACCATTCACGGACTTTGGTGTGTCCGCGATTATTGCTTATATCTGGGATTGTGCTGCAGATGACCTTGTGATGAGGCTGCTTCTTTCCATTGCAGCACTCAAGCAAATGTTTTTCACACATGGAATCTTAAGAGTTCTGATAGCAAACAATGTCAGTCTGTTATGTGAAACTACTTCTGTTCTTATGATTTAAGGTTGGTGTTTTTTTTTCCCCAGGACAAATAAAGGAAACCTATGTAATTCATCTTGGCACTTCAATGCAAGTCAAATACAGGTACCGCTCCCCTTTAATAAATGGCGAGTCCTCATTGTAGTGTTGTATCCATGGTAACCCACTTTGCATCTGAAGGGTGCCTTTCCTTAAAGCAGAAACTTGAGGCCATATTTCCACAAAGAAACTTGTATATTATTGTCAGCGACATATTAATTCAATAATCAGCATTATTTTTCTGGCTTTCTGTCAGGATTTGTTGCCAGAGATGAGGAAATGGTGGCCTGACCTTCTGAGTTCCAGCCCCTCTGCCTCCTTCTGGTATGTTCTATGACACAGATTTGGGAAGTTAACGGTGCTCACTTTGTGGTACAGCAGAGAGGACAACCCTGGCCTGCACCCACACCTTCATGAAAGGTTATGATGCCACATCGGAATAACCGGGCAGTGAGAAATCCAATTAGGCTGCCCCCCCCCCCAGCATTAATCTTACAAAACCCCAGATTAGGAGGGGAGTTGGAATGGTACAGGCTGACTCACTCCTTCTGTGTGTATTTTGCTTTCCAGCAGTGACCCTGCTTGTGACAACAGCCTCCATGTGACTCTGTGTGCACAGGCTCCTAGCACCGTGACGGATAGGGGACATTAAACCCTCCCCCCCCAGTAAATTGCATGCAATGTGCTCTGTACCTTCAGGAAACACGAGTGGATGAAGCATGGGACTTGTGCTGCCAAGGAGGAGGCCATGAACAGTGAGCACAAGTACTTCAGCAAAGCCCTGGAGCTCTACCACAAGCTGGACCTCAGTGGGTGGGTGTCCCCGCACAGCCCAGCCCCCCCCGGCTAATCCCCCACAATCCGCCCATGTCTGTCGGGTCATGTCGGCTGTTTCCCAACGTAAACAGGCTCTGTAATGATTTGGAAGGTGCTTGTTTCTGATAATCCTGAGGCGCAGCAGAAGCTAAGTAACGACTTTGACTAATTTGACTTTCAGGGTTTTGACACGAGCCGGGATTGTGCCGGGAGAGAATCCCTACTCTGTGAGTGAACCACCGCAAATGCCTTTGCATTAAAATCTCTCGAGTTGTTGCTTGACAAGAGGGTCTTGAACTTGATCTTCACCTCACTCTTGACTGTGATCACCATGCCCTGCACTTCCTCTCTGACTTCCTCTCTGACTTCCTCTCTGACTTCCTCTCTGACTTCCTCTCTCACTTCCTCTCTCACTTCCTCTCTCACTTCCTCTCTCACTTCCTCTCTGACCTCCTGTCATGGCTT
>JAUMHC010000066.1:191539-202565 GCA_032359785.1 Heteromormyrus szaboi | reverse complement strand
AGCTTGTGTGTAAAAGAAGTTCAAGCATTTTAAATTGGTGTTAACTGTATGCATTTTGTATCAAAGCAACAAGAAATATGTTAATTGTATAGCCTACAAAAACGGATGTTGTGCTAACCGTGTTAAGAGTTTAGGAAACTTGTTAAATGTTTTGAAAAAACTGTCATAACGATTGTAAAAAACTGAAATAGCACATTTACAGTACAAGCCTTGTTTTGGAAATATAAGGGTAAAAGGTACAATGTTAATCATGATGTTGATTTGAGGTCATACTGCCCAACTCTACTCCCAACTACACTCACTGTTGACCAGCTTGTCTGTCTATCTACTTCCAAATAAACCTTTGCCGTTGGGTACTCGTGTTTATCACTATTCATACACCACAGCCGACTCACACCTTTTTGATCCTTTTTCCTACTAAATGCGGCTGATCTAGGATTTGTTTACTCCCAGTATTAAAATTAAGCAGTTGTCTTTTGTCCATGTGGTCTGTAGTCTGCTCACTACCCCTGTTCTACTGAATCAGGTCTAGGGAGACACTACTGACTAGACCCTCTACTCAGCAATCTGATTGATGTGACCCTCCTGTCCACAATAATAGCATGACTCCTTTCCTTCAGATTGATTCTCAGATCAATCAGCAATACCAGGACGTGAGAGCACTTTTACAATGTTGCATAGTCATCCCATCTCTAGCTAAAGGACCAACACCACCACTAAAATCCACAGGCTTACCCCTGAATCCTAGTTGGAAGTTGCCTTCGTTGCAAAGCATGTTTGGACGTCACCTGGCAGCAGTGTTCATTTTGACAGCAATTTTTTATTTAGTTTTAGTCATAGTCTTTTGTCTAAAATGTAATTTAGTTTCAGTCATAATTTAGTCATCTAAATTATTTTAGTTTTAGTCTAGTTTTAGTTGACTAAATATAAGATTACTGTCGACTAAAACTACAGTTGATTTAGTCGACTAAAATTTAAAGTGTAAGGTGTAATGTTTAAAGTTTCACTTTGATGTCAGAAAGTCATTATGTTCACCAAGATGAAATGAAACCAATGTTATGGGATAGTATTAAGATCTGACTTCACAAGACAAAAGACACGGATTTCACTCTTACTTGAAATACAAACTTATGTGTATTTACCCTGAAACTGAGTACTGTAAAATCAGTAGTGCCATTAGTGCAAAAATAAAATCACTTCAAAGTGCATAGGCTATAATGCCACCAGACCTGCTCTCTCTGAATATTAAAATAGAAATAATAAAATAAATATTTGTAGACGTAGTTTATTGGTGATTTCATGTTCGTTGTTTCCGCTTTTTAACAGCTGTATAAAGTAATGTTATTTGTTATATAAATCCACTCAGGTGAAACAAAAATTGTATGTTTTCAGGGTTGCCAAACCTCAAGCATCGGGGAAATCTTACAGCAAATCTATATTACACCATTATAAACGTAAAATTAGCTATGTCCAAAGTGTATTTACACGGTTAAATACAGAAGCAGACTACAGAGTAAGAATAGTTACGTGCGTGTAGACAACTCAAACTGAAAATCCCACTTCAGCCAGCTGGCCGAAGTTGTCAACCCTGCATTTATTTGAAATAAAAAGTAAAATGGCCTTTTTTCGCCTGAAACGGCCCGTCATTCCATTTGTGTTGTTACTCCGACAAATATAAAATGAATATGAGAGAAACTCGTCACGTGAAACTGCCCCATCGTTAACCCCGTGTAGAATCCCCGTGTGATCAGCTGTTTCTGATTGTTGTCATTAGTTCTCTGTATTTAATCTGCGTTTCAGTTTGTTTCCCCAGCCCAGTCAGTGTAACATCATTGTGTTTGTTCTGCCTGTTCTCAATTAAACCCCGTGTTTCCCGATCGCTTGAGTCCTGTCCCTGCTTCCCTGGTCTCGGCTCGGCAAATCGTGACAACCCCAAGCCATGCCCCAACACTTCGCCAACACTAGACTATGCCATGGGGTCCATTGTTTATTTTTATTATTACTCTGTATTCATTATTTTGTTCGTATATCGCAAACTTTTAGGTTGTAACATTTGTACAACTATTGCGTAACTTTTTGGTGAGCAATGGCTACAAAAATGGTAGCTGAGACTGAAGCATTACCCTTTGTTTCCGCCGAGAGATGTGCCGCGTGACTCATTTCCCCCTGTGCACAACTTCTCTTAGGTCTCAGAAACGTCCCACGTGCGGTCTACATGCAGGCATTTCAGAAGCTTCCAATGTGCTGTCTGCATGCAGCTATCTTTGCAGTGTTTATCACCATGGTGTCCTTCTGCAGGGGCAGATGGAGCAGGCCCTGGGCCAGATTGAGATCTGCTTCAACCGGGCGTTCCAGCTGACGGACTGTGAGGGGCACGAGGCAGATGCGTGGGGTGGCCTGAACGACGTGCTGGTCTACGAGCTGGACGAGTGGGGGGGATTCGGCGTCTGCAACAGCTCGATGCCTGTGGTGTACCCCCCCTTATAAAAGTGCAAAACAGATGGGGGGTGGGAACCTACCACAAAGCGATGACTAATCACCAACCAATCAGCTGTTTACAGAGTAAGGGGGAGTGCTCTTCAATCGTGTTTTAATCTCTCAGGTGCTTGGTGAGGGTGGAGGGTAAAAAATACTGATAGATAGGTGTCTCTGTGGTGACCAAACCCTGCCCCCCCTTGCAGGGTATCATCCTTTCCGCATGTTTGTGATATCCATATGATTTCCCTTAATTAAGTACTTTTAGACTGAGGTCAATTGGTTGATTAGTTTAATTAGATTGTGTGGTGATGTAATGAAATGGGTGGTGGGCTCGGGTGGGACTTGGGGATCCGTGGAATTAGGGGACGTTCCTCTCAGGGAATTCCAGAGAAGCAGGCGGCTTTGATGGTCAGTAGCAGGGGCTTAAGGTGCTATTTCTTATGCAGTCATGTTCCCAGCGGAGTGACTGTCGGAGTCACTGCTGATTTCTGAGGCTCCGTATTTCACTTGATGAGCTTCCTTTCGGTGCTTTTGAAATTGTTCCCAGTTGTCTAGGCAATGGATTCAGATACAGGTGGTTCTGTACAGTAATAAAATGCATACATGAGGACGACAAACATGGATTCTCCTCTCTGTATCTCCCATAGTTTCCTGTTTCTTTGTCTTTAACCAGAACGTGCATTGGGTTGGATTTGCCACTAGATGGCAGCATGTTTAAACAGAAGTTTGCCCATTCTGTCAATATCCACACTTTATACCTTTTTTTTTTTTACTTGGTTTATCGGAAATGGTCTATTCCATTGCCTTTTCCTCCTATAGCCTTAACACATGCCTTAACACCACGAGGGCTCTGAATCATTTCCTCTTCACAGAACATGTTGCCCTGTGATACTCACTTCCTGCCAGGACCAAAACCAACAAACCCTGAGTTGTCATAATCTTATTCTCGCTGTGCACAACGCTGACCGGTTTACAAGCGACGACAAAGTCTGCAAGCTGTGTGTTTCCGGTAGCTTCCCCTCAGCAGTATTGCCCTTACCATCTGAAGAGACTCCAGAGACATCTCTGCAGTCTGTGCTTAGGCGCGGTACATCACCATCGTGTGATGTGGCAAGAACAGATAAGGTCACTGCCTTAGCTGCTCACCATCTCAGACTGAAATTGTTCCCCCTGAAAGGAAGATTGCACTGAAGCAGTGACAGTGTTACCCCTTGATTCTGGGGAAACACTAACACACTCTAATCAGTATTTACGGACGAAAGCTTATCTGCACGGCCTGCACTTGTAATATTTGTTTTTGGCACCAGGTTTGTAACAAAGTCACCTTATTCAAAGTCATTCTGAGTGTTAAGTTACAACATAGCAGTTGATATCCTGGTGCCCCGTTGCCCCCTCCCCACCCGTAAAGGCGTAAGCGATGGGTGGGTGGCTGCCCTCGGTCTTCTCCCCTGCCAGTCCTGCCTCCCATTAGCTGACCAGCTGAAGTCACGCTGAGCTGGGTGTGGAGTCCACAGCGGCTCTTGTGCTCTGCTGGACACATATTTTCCCAGGTCTCTGAGGCTGTTAACTGGAAAAGACCAGATTGACTTCCAAATGACAGAGACAACACCTCACCCCCCGCCCCCCCAGCCAAAACACACAAATGAAGAGTGCACTTTAGCAAACCTTCAGCGTGCTGTAGGTACACTCTCACTCTTGATCTCTGTTGGTGCCCTGAGGTCACTTTAGGGTCACATTAGGCTGAGCACAGCACAGCATCAAAACACCTGGTTGGGTGATCAGCTTCGGGACCCATTCTAAACATGGAGGAACCTTCCAGAAAGATTGCTGCAGTGCTTCTGGACCATGTTTGGTCACAAATGTCATATAAGAGGTGACACCTGGACTCACAGTGTCACTATCAAGTCACAATTACAAGAGTAGGGGAGGGGGGCTGTGGATATGGTGAAGCAGAGTTTTCTCCCACACCAGTCAGAAGGCCTGCACTGACCATAATGAGGTTTCTGCGAATGACAGGGGGGGGCTTCTGGCAGGATGTGCCCCCACCCCCAATGATCCATGTGTCCTGCATGCCGTGTGAGATGTTTATCAGGGTCTTGGGAATTGTTAACCCATTTTTAAAGGTGGGGGCGGGGGTGGGGGGGGCTGTGAGCAGGTACCACAGATAACGGGTCAGTACCGGCAGCCTTCCTGCAATCCTGAAGGACCTTGTGCCTTTATTTAGACATTAATAATACCCCCCTGACCCCGAGCAGAGAGGGGAGCATGGAGACGCCCTTTGAGGAACGTGGCAAGGTGAGGGTGACCCCCCCCTCCCCCACCGCTGGTTCTCCGTGTGTGTGTGTGTGTGTATGTCTGCCTGTTTAACCCTCAATCCCATAATCATCCTCGGAGCGAGGGCAAACCTAATGGGCTTTTCTCAGAGAAAACAAAAGGGACTCGTGAGAACAAGATTCTGTGAGGCTTCAGAGATTCAGGGGAGTGTCTGAATATTCTAGAACATGAATAAAGGCTTTAAAAAAGACTAACAAATGTAGCAGATTCCTCGCTGAGAAGTATGTCTCCCTGTGTTTGGTGTAGGAAGGTCCATTTTTGGTCCTGACATTCCCTCGCCATCACGGCGGCCTTCTCCGTAAGGCACAGGCTTCACACTACACGGCCGTCGTTTAAATTCCCAGCTGGCAGCAAGAACGCAACATGATACTGGCCCCTTTCCGGTAACTTAATTCTCGCCAGTCAGCACTTTTCCTGTGCAGCAAGCTTGTGTCAGGAGGCTACACAGAGGCCCCACTGCTATCTAGGCCGCCATAACCGCAGGGCATCCTGCCATGGTGCTCTCTTACCAACCAGAGAGGAAGGCGCTCCAATTTTTACCATGTTTCTGGTCATTGCAGATAAAATACCACTGATCTCTGCAAATGAGGAAGTGGTTTCACTAAGAGGCCCAGCGTTCAAGGCTCAGGCCTTAAATGCCACCATAGATGGATTTCTGCTCTTGTATACAGCAGAATAGCATGGCGGCTTGGGAACTGAGTCAGCTGGCTGTGGATCGATATGCGAGGCCCTGGTCGCTTGTCAGAAGCTGTGGTCAGCGCTTCTCTCTGCGTCAGTCACGCAGACGGCGTCAGTGGGAGCATGGCTGTGCAGGGGACCCTGTCTGCGAGGCCCTGGTCACTTGTCAGAAGCTGTGGTCAGCGCTTCTCTCTGCGTCAGTCACGCAGACGGCGTCAGTGGGAGCATGGCTGTGCAGGGGACCCTGTCTGCGAGGCCCTGGTCTGCCATTTTGCCTAAGTATTTTTTTTTTATATAAAAATTATGGCCATTTCAGAATAAATCATATGTGAAAGATGTCACTCCATGTCAGATATATTTTAATTGTTTAATTTAAATGTAGAACTCTGCTTCATGAAGCTTATCATTTACAGGCACACAGACTTGACAATGATTTATGGACAATTAAAGACACTGAAAATTAACATCCTCATTTCCGACAAACACACTCAGCATGGCATCAACAACATAATCGCACTTGCTGGAGATTTTCCATGAGATGGATTCCGTCTTTAACAGCATAATCCCACCCTTCTGACCTTGTCACCGGGGCTGTCTGTCGCTACAAAAATACAAGTGGAAAAGAGCAGATTAAGGGCCTCGAGCTGGCTTGGGATTTCCTGAAAAAGCGTCTGCTCAGCACTGTGGTGCCTTCAGTGGGGGGATCGTCTTCTTTCCGTGAATGTTTTTATTAAAGCTTGTTAGGGATGCCTTTTGAGGCCCCAGAAAGCTGATGAGTCACAGGAAGAAAGAAAATCTGTGAGCAGGGTTTTACAGCTAAAAATGTCTCTTCCAAAAAAAAAGTGTTTGAAAAACCAAAAAGCAATAAATGTCTGGTATCTTAAGAACATCACCAGGATTAATGTTTCACACACACACATATTTATCTTCTCAGTGAAACTTTCTGAAGGATTATTACATGAATATGCCGATCCATGAACAGAAAGTTATTTGGATGACCTACTCTGAAGTTTGGGTTAGAGCAAGTCAGAGCATTAATATAACAGCCTGTGGATCACTCCTCAAACTGAGACCTTTGTTAGCAATCTGTCACTGGTGTGTGCATGCTGTGCGTGCTTGTGTATGTGGGGGGGATGGGAGCAGCAGTGAGGGTTTCTCATTAAGCTTAAAAACAAATGGCAAGTATTTAATTAGAAAAACAGGCAGGCCACAGATTACTTCTGTACCGATGACTGATGAGTCTCCCGTATGCCCAGTCATATTCCTCTCTCATTACTCGTTCACAGAAATTTAACTAGTAAACACAGTCTCTGGCAGAAGAGGCAAACTCTAACTTCAGTATTTGCCACCGAGGGCAGTGTTAACACTGCAGGTCACATCGTCAGGATGCTGTTCACCCTGCAGGTCATGTCGTCAGGATGCTGTTCACCCTGCAGGTCATACCATCAGGATGCTGTTCAACCTCACAGATCATATTATCAGGATGCTGTTCACCGCACAGGTTATACCATCAGGATGCTGTTCACTGCACAGATCATATTATCAGGATGCTGTTCACCGCACAGGTTATACCATCAGGATGCTGTTCACCGCACAGGTCATATTATCAGGATGCTGTTCACTGCACAGGTCATATTATCAGGATGCTGTTCTCCGCACAGGTTATACCATCAGGATGCTGTTCACCGCACAGGTTATACCATCAGGATGCTGTTCACCGCACAGGTCATATTATCAGGATGCGGTTCACCGCACAGGTTATAGCATCAGGATGCTGTTCACCGCACAGGTTATACCATCAGGATGCTGTTCACTGCACAGGTCATATTATCAGGATGCTGTTCACCGCACAGGTGAAAATTATGTATTTTGTGTTTGAAGATGGCTTTTCCATATCAGAATGTTGGTTCAGTTCAGTGAATAGCATAGTACTTTGGAAGTAGCAACATTTTCATAATGTTAAGACCTTTTTCTGTGTTTTATGTAGTAATAAGTAAAACGTAACTTTGAAACCAATGGAGAATGGATATCAGTTAGTCACTGACAGGTTTAACCCAATGTAAACCAACCTCTGAATGACTTATTAATCCACTTTCATCTTTTTACTTTATGAGTTAAGATTGGCTCAACCCAGTCAGTGATTAACAGGACACACTCCTACCTTTTTGGATACTAATTTAACATGTGAAACTTATTTTGTGTCTTGGAAAAACAATATTACAGGCTGAGCAGTCGGCTAGCAAAGAGATGGAAATAATCTGTGTTTATGTCCATGAATAACAAAAGAATAATATACCATTCACAAAGAAGTTTTCATTAAACAAATGAGGATATTTTAATACCCACTGTGTTCTGTAAATCGAAGTTGACATGGATATAGTTATTGGATGTCCGAAAAAGATCTGACTTTTCAGTTCTGTTCCAGATTTGTAAGGTGTTTTACAATAGGAATTCACTTAAAAATGGGCATATCATTTTTATGAGTATTTCCCCATCCTGGTCAGGCTCTACATGTATCAACGGCCTTTGAGAACTTGGCTGTGATGTATTGTGTGAGAAATTAATTCCTTATGTGAACAAAAATGGCACTGTACTCCCTGCTAGTGTGTCAAAGGACCTTTATCACCATGATTCAGTCTCTCAGCTTTGCTGTTATGATGTACGTTACATCCGTGAACATGTGTTCATACAACAGGACCAAACAAAATACTAATAATGAATCTGCTAAGAAATAAAAAAAAAACAACAAATATAATAGAATGCCATTAAAATATAGTCTGTTATATGAATGAATGATATTTACAATTAGCATGCAACAGCTGTCTCAGAAGAGGGACATGTTTGAAGGGAGATTCGGGACATACAGAAAAATGTACTTTTCCTCATCAAAATCCAAAAGCACCTCTGGAGAAGACTCTGAAATGAACTTTAACCCTGAGAGGAAACTGGGTGAAAGATTGATTTTCAAAGGGTGACTCATTTTGTCCGAAACGTGTTACACTTTCACGAGCCTCATTATGCATGTGACTGAACGGGGATCAATATTCTCATAAAACAAGGAGTCCGGACAAACCACTCTGATGCCTGTAAGCTAGGAGGATGACTAACCAGCCTGACCAACCAGTCTGACTAACCAGCCTGACTAACCAGCCTGACTAACTTCTCATTCTAATCAACCAGACTGTTGGCTAAACTGGGCTCCACCCTTACGATTAAATAAAATCACTTTCATGAATATAAACCCCACATCTATAAAATATCATATCTCTGATAATATGCAATTAAAACACCCATCTGGTCACATTTGATAAGTCCAGCTGATCGGCTATACCATTCTGCAGAGCTGGAGTGCTGCATTTTATAAGCATGAATAATGGTCAATAGTATGTCTATAGCAACTGAGTCAGACGTCACAAAGAGATGATCAGTCCAAAATTTAGCTGCATTTTTAATAAGAAAGCAGCAAATAGAATGGAGATGAGGCCTCTTTAAGGCCCAAACAGGGAACCAGCCCTCATTACTGACTAAAGCACAACCTCGACCATCTCTGATCAAGTAGGGGGTCATCGCCCTGAGCTAAAGACTGCTCAGGCCCTTCATATTAGGCGAGCTCCTGCTTTGCCTCACTATGGCCTGTTAGAGGCAGAAAAGCAGACCTGCCTCATGCACCTACAGTATTATGGACTGCAGAAAGATGGTTTCGGGTTGGACTATAATGAGGACAATGAGGCAGTTTGCATGGGTCTTGAAGGCTGCTGTGAGCAGGTCACCAGAGCTTGATGTTCTGCTATGATTCTCGATCAGTTTTCCCCAACCCTGTCCTTGGGGATCCCCAGAAAGTCTACATTCTTGCTCCCTTCCAGCTCCAGGGAGAATAAACATAGACTGTCTGCGGGTCCCCGAGGACCGTGTTGGGAAAACACTGCCCTAGACGTAGGGCAGGCCGTAAACACGCTTGATAAAGCCAGGGTACTGGATGCATACACGCTGTTATTGGGTTATGTATCTCTGCAAAGGTGCATGTTTCAAAATGGCCAGTACTGTCTGTTCATGCTCACATGCCAAAAAAAAGCAGGGTAGTGTGACGGCCCGGGGCAGGGCAAAGTGCTCATCATTAGCAATGCACAGTGCTGTACGTTGTGGGATCTGAGAGTTTGGGGAAAGACTCACATGGAGTCAAAGGTCATCTGCTTAATTTATAAAAACTAGTGATGGTAGGATTCACCCATTCACATCGATGCACCAGCATAAAAGTTCACACTTGAAAAAGTGTGCACCAGACACAATTCACAATGAATTCCTAACAATGCATCTCAGTGATGTAGATGTGTGTCGTGTCCCCTCAGGAATGGAGATGTGCATTGCATCGCCTCAGGGATAGAGGGATGGAGATGTGCATCACATCACCTCAGGGTTCCTCTTTTGTGGTTGTGGGTTTGAGGCTGGCCATAGGCCAGTCTCAACTAATTAATGTTCATTGTCTTCTTCGTTGTTTCCTGTTCATTCAGTTGTCCTAGGTTTGTTTCCATTAGTGTTTGGTCCTTTTTCCCTATCTGTTAATTGACCTTTGCTGCCTGTTAATTGTACTACCCCACTAGTGCCTTGTTGCCCCGTGCCCTTAATGATCAGTTTGATTTGATTGTCCTCACCTTCTCCTTGTTGCCCCTAGTATTGTGTAGCCACACCAGCCCCTTGTTAGTCATTGTGATCAGTGTATTTAAGTGCCTGCTTTTGTTCTATTTGTTGGTCAGTCATTGTTAATGTTACTCTGTGCTGCTCTGCCTGGGTTCTTTTGTAGGTTTTGTCATAGCTCTATTTGTAGTGTTTTCCCCTCTTTGGTTCTGATGCCTCATGGTCCCTTTTATTTTATGATTTCTCTGTGTGTTCAGTTTTTGTTTAATAAACCTCTTGGAGCCGTAAATGGATTGTCACCTTTTTTTTCCCGTATACACCACGCCCCGAGTCCGTAACAAAAAGTTTTGGCACGAGGTGTTTATTAAAGTGAAGCCCTCAAATACATGTGACTTCCTGTATGGATATGTCTGCTGTGTGTGTGTGTGACCCCAATCGGAGGCCACTTCACCTCATCTGTCCCATTTGGTAACAGGATGGACCTCTGTCTAGCATGTTATCAACTTTAATTCAAGAAGTAAAAGTCTCCTGTCGTAATGACGAAAGCCTGTCCATCAATGTGGTGCCATCAGGGTGACTAATCACAGCAGCGTGCTAGGAGCCCCCATGCCAGGAGCCCCCATACCAGGAGCCCCCGTGCCAGGAGCCGCAGAACAGGTGCCGCGTTACACTAGTGGCAGGACCAGTATTTAGCACAAGCAGCCTCCAGTGTTTACACACAAGAATTTCTAACCTAGTCACCAGGGGGCTGTTCCACAAAGCGAGATTATAAAATCGAGGATTATTTGTAATAGCCTCGCTTGAGTTAGCCTAACAGTTCACTTCATGCTCATTGAGTTCCACGAACAAAATTCAGGTGTATTTAATCTCCGCTAATTCAAGCCAAGCTTGACAAGCGAGGCTC
>JAUMHC010000066.1:156386-168875 GCA_032359785.1 Heteromormyrus szaboi | reverse complement strand
CCACTGTGGCACCTCCTACGGGTAAGACCCACCCCGCCACTGTGGCACCTCCTACGGGTAAGACCCACCCCGCCACTATGGCACCTCCTACGGGTAAGACCCACCCCGCCACTATGGCACCTCCTACGGGTAAGACCCGCCCCACCACTATGGCACCTCCTACGGCTAAGACCCGCCCCGCCACTATGGCACCTCCTATGGGTAAGACCCACCCCACCACTATGGCACCTCCTATGGGTAAGACCCACCCCGCCACTGTGGCACCTCCTACGGGTAAGACCCGCTCCATCACTATGGCACCTCCCACTCACTCTGGTTCAGAGACTGAGGTTCTCATCCCCAGTTCACAAAGCACAGTGGTTCGCTTGCTTGCATTTCTAAACTGGGACATGGCCTTTAGGGGCAGATTCAAAAGAAATTGCTGTGCTCAGGAATTAAATGGTAGTGTGTGTACAAGATTTCATTTATAAAACTAAGCAGTAAAGACCTGAGAAACCTAAGGGGTTTTCAAAGTGTAATCACATTATATAAGCTGCAGTTTTATGTCATTTAATGCCATATTTGTCCTTACACATAATTTCATTCAGGATTAACAGTTAATCTCAAACCTGCACCACAGGTTCTGGATCCATGTATTAATATGTCCGTTTGCCTTTTTTCATTTCATGTCTTTTTTTGTTCTCGACTCTTTTTTTCCATGTATTAAAATCTGCTACTTCCCATTTTATAGGGAGTTGTAAAATGATTTAATTGTGGAGTCATGAATATATTTATGCAGAAAGCTGGTACGGGGAGTGTTTTATGAAAAGGTACAGAAGGAGGTAGGTGTCCTTTGTGTGGGCATCACACACATGGTTAGTGTAGCATTTGTGCACGATTACAGCACCTGGTTATTAATGGCTTGTCTGTTTAAAACAACATGAAGTTGGCAGCTCATTGGCAGTAATGTGATGCTGGCAATGCAGCTGATGCAGCCGTCTGTCCCCCCCCACCTGCACCTGGGTGCCGCTTACGTCAAACCACATGCACAAATCACCCTGCTCCATGTACAGAAATGGCTTATTCATACCCATCCTCTATTTGGTGCATTTTAATGCGAGTCAGGTTCCCAGCGGTCTGGGTGCGAGAGGAAGCAGCGAGGTTGGGTCCCTCACAATCATGTAAGGGAGTGATGTCCAGGGAGCTGGGATTCTGCTCTCCTGTCAGTCTTCACTAGCTTGTCATTTTTTTTATTAATGGTTTACTAAGCAGTAATGTATGGCTGGGACATGTGCCTGAGTGTGATCAAACAGACAGCAGTGACCTGAGTGACATTCCTAAAACATTTGCCCAGCATGAGAGGCATGCCTGAGCAAACGGGTCAGGATTAATGCTGCACAGAGAGCTCTCTGATAAGAGCCTCACAGTCATGGGGTGGTAGAGAGCTGCTGTTCCTCACAGCAGCCACCAGATGGCAGCATGCTAAGTTTCCGCTCTCATGTCACAGACTCACCGGGCGTGCCCCCCAGCGCCAATGCGCACCAGCTCTTCCGTGGATTCAGCTTTGTCGCTTCCAACGTGAGCCAGGAGCCCTCGCAGACTGAGCAGAGTGTCAACACTGTCAACCCAATAGTGCAGGTAGGCACCACCTCCTAAGCTGATTGGCCCCAGCAGGCCTGAGCCAGAGCGTGGCTTCATGCAAATCGGGGTGACGTCACGGCCCCAGCAGGCCTGACCCAGAGCGTGGCTTCATGCAAATCGGGGTGACGCCAACCGTAAATGGTAATGGGCATCGATTCAGCAGCAGCACCCAGCGCCATCCCCCTGAGGCCGAAACGGGAGCCAGGCCGTCACTATGCTACTTACTTGTCTTTTTCCTCTATTATTGTACAATATCATACAGTTACATGCAACAGTATTTTACATAATATGCAGAATATCAGAGGGACTTGAGGATACAGCAAAACCGAATGTTTAGTCAGGCTGCTCTGAGGCGAATCGTCATCCTCGGATCTGAGGATTTCTAAGTCTCTGTTGATCCAAACAAGAAAATCACCACATTAAACTGAAACATTTATGCTGAATTATCTATTAACCGAACTGTTGTTTCGAATGGCCCTTGCTTTCTCTTTGTCGATTAGTTTATTTTAACTTCTTTCCATTTTTTTTCTTTGCAGCAATTACATGGAAACAACATCCATTTCACAGACGGTTATGAGATAAAGGAGGACATTGGTGTTGGGGCGTACTCCGTCTGCAAACGCTGCTTCCATAAACTCACCAGTGTGGAGTATGCCGTGAAAGTACGTCTTTTCTGAGAAGTGACTATCAGTTTGTAATTATAAAGTAGAAGTTTATGTGCCACTGTTAAGCTCACAAAGCCACTGAAAAATTGCAAAAACTACAGTTTTAATTGGTCTGAAATCATTCCTATGGCTAATTGTCTGGAGAAGTTTGTGCTAATTCATGAGAACCCAGGGTCTGCTGGGAAACCCCAGCCCATAGATGGCCTTGACCTTCTTGCAGATTATTGACCGCGCCAAGAAAGATCCATCAGAGGAGATCGAGATCCTGCTGAGATACGGGCAGCATCCTAACATCATCACGCTGAAAGATGTGCGTAAGATGCTGGACGGCTAGCCAACTGTGAGGCGAGCGGGGTTTGGGGGTCTTTGAATGAAAGCACATTCATAACTGTGTGCCTCTGCACCTCTTTGGTGGCTCAGGTGTATGACGATGGCAAGTACGTG
Organism: Heteromormyrus szaboi; assembly: GCA_032359785.1. Taxonomy (NCBI): domain Eukaryota; kingdom Metazoa; phylum Chordata; class Actinopteri; order Osteoglossiformes; family Mormyridae; genus Heteromormyrus; species Heteromormyrus szaboi. Next base: position 166,146 of record JAUMHC010000066.1, on the reverse strand, counting down.
TACCTGGTGATGGAGCTGATGAGGGGTGGCGAGCTACTGGACCGGATCCTCCGCCAGAAGTGCTTCTCAGAGCGAGAAGCCAGTGCCGTCCTCTGCACCATCACGAAGACGGTGGAGTACCTGCACTCGCAGGGGGTACGTGCATGTACAAGGAGCCGGGAGGCACAGGGGCACCTTCTGGAAGCCAGGCCTCATCCTTTATACATTGTTTGTGACCCTGAAGGTCGTCCATCGAGATTTAAAGCCCAGCAACATCCTCTACGTGGATGAGATTGGAGACCCCGAGTCCATCCGAATCAGCGACTTTGGCTTCGCTAAGCAGCTGCGGGCCGAGAACGGGCTTCTGATGACACCTTGCTACACCGCCAACTTCGTAGCACCAGAGGTGCGAAGGCGTCTCAGAATTTCTGCTATAGACATCCAAAACAAGTCAGCAAAATGCTAGAAATGCCATGTGTGCTTTTTAATGCTCCTTCCACGGCTCATTCTGTAGCTTAATGTCATGGTTTGGGTTTGCCCCCCTGCTCTGTGCTCTGTCTGAATTATGTGGTTTTGTAGATAAGTTGAGCAAACACAAGGCACCTTTTGAAGTCAGAGGATACATACAAATGAAGATGCTTGTAACAACAGCCTCGCAAATAATCATTCTGAAAGTGGAAAGAAGCCAAATGGAAGTGTAACCTACTCACAAAAGCCGTTCGTTTACGTTTTCACTGACTTTGGCTGTGTTGTTCCCTCGCTCCTTTACACTCTGACAGTTTGGGATGAACTCTTAAGATACATCAAGGTTTCTAGATGAAAGACTATATAAGAATGAGAGCAGGGTAGCCGTCTCTCCATCCGGTGGGGGCGGCATGCTGGTTTATGTAACTTCCCCCCCATTATGGCTGTTTCCCCTTCTCCTTGATATGGGACTGTGTCAGTACACGCCCAAAAACCTGTACCCTGTAGGGTTATCATCTTTCTGCTTATCGGTTCACGGTTGTTGTTAGTTGGGTCAAATCCCACGTAGCTCCCTCCACCTTTCCCACAATACGTCTCCTCTGCCGCAGGTGCTGAAGAGGCAGGGATATGATGCGGCCTGTGACATATGGAGCCTGGGCATACTGCTGTACACCATGCTGGCCGGGTGAGTCATCACATAGGCCTTCGCTGGAAACACCTGTAACTGTATTTTGCTCTTCCTTTTCTTCCTCCAAACCTGAACTAAAGACATTTCTCTTCCATGTACATTTCTCTACTGTCTCTTCCTGAGTACTGATTTTTTTTTCTCCCTCCTGTAAGGCGACCTTGAGATTGTGAAAGGTGCCATATAAATGTAACCTTTTATTATCATTATTATTATTATTATTATTATTATTATTATTATTATCATCTGACTACAGCTTACTGCACCACAAAACAAGCTCGCACACTACAGCCCTCTGCTAAGTGATTATGTTGCTCTTTGTGATGTTTACGGGTCTATTATTCTATGACCTGTCTGCTGATAAGTCATATTTGGTAGTGGTTACAGGGGTTACATCAGTCCATACCACATTTGTTTTCTGCGAGATGATACTCAGAGGTAGAGTCTAGACAGCTGGCGGACAAACACTGTCCATCATCTAAGTGCTGTGGTGTGATGTTGGTGTTACTCTCCGGACATGGCTAACCCTGATAGCCCAGACAGACCAGACTGAGTCTGCGATGAGTAGTAATTGTCATTTATTTCTGCCACGATGCACTGTAGCAGGTCTTCTTAGCGAATCGCTTGCTTACGTTCATAGCCTTTGTCCTAGACGATGACCTGTTTACTCATCCAGAGTTCACTGTTTAGTTAGTTTCATTCTCATTTGCCCTGGAACGCCATTCCTAAACTAGAGGTGGTCTTGGCTTGGGACAGGTATCAGAAAACAGGCTAAAAAAATGGCATAATATTGAGACCCGTGGAGGAGCAATTACAAGGTAAGCCAGACCCAGGTTGGGGTCAATACAGTCTAACTGCAACCCATGCAACAGTCATGCAGGCAGGCTGCTTGTGGTTTCAATCCCCCTGTAATCAAGGTTTGGAGCAAAACAAATCTTTTGTGGCTAAAAGAGGCTAGCAGGAACCGTTGGTGGAACCTTTTCGAAAAAAACATGTATACTTTGATCAGCACACTGACCTGGGAGTGATGTTTGCGTATGACATTATTACAGGAGCCCAATGAAACAACAGTGTAGATTACAATGTCATTCATATGTTATTAATATGGTAGGGGTGCAATGGGTCAGAATTATAGGACATGTAACAAGAAACTGGACACACTACCCAATCCTCACTTACCAAAGTCTTCCAGTGACTGCTGAAGTCACCTGGAACCTGGTAATGAACTGATTTGGTTCGGGTTAGATTAACAGGGGTTGCAACTACAAATAAGTTAATATCGGTGAGCTATATGTGAGCTTTCTGGAGGTCAGGGAATGTCAAGTTAAATCAGCGACATCGCGTGCATGCAGAGGTTCGGACACGATCTGACAGTTCTAACCCCTTCTGACAGCTTCACCCCATTCGCCAACGGGCCAGACGACACCCCTGAGGAGATCCTGGCACGCATTGGCAGCGGGAAATATGCCCTTTCGGGTGGCAACTGGGACACGGTGTCAGACGCAGCTAAGGTAACTCTTTGTGAGCCCACTCCCAGTGAAATGTCATTGGACAGAAACAGCGTACTGTCCTAATCACACTGCAAATTGGCACCAGATGTTTATACGCATAAATTGATTGCAATTTATCTTCATTCTCTGAATGATCATTTTTTACTGCTAAAGCCTTAAGTAGTGTTAAAATATGTACATGAGACCTTACATACAAGACATTGGTGAACCACAATTTTAAGTACAGTTCAGAAATCAATACATCAATTTGAGAAATTGTATATAAATGTAAGTAAGAGATGAGGAGATTTAACTTGAAGATGAATCAAGACCAGCATTGGTTCGAAAATACATGTTATCTACTGCAGGAGGTATTAACCTGGGTGTTGGGAGCCCTTTGGGGGTCATGATCTCATTCCAGGGTGGTCGCGAGAATCTTAAGAAAGAGTCACAAAACACTGAGGAAGTCATTAGCAGGCTAGTACTTTGGCACTACAGTACCACCTACTGGACAGACTATGCATTCACATAAAAGTTGGCACGCTTTTTCTTTGCCATAATAAGGTAGGAGTCTAGGGCTGTAAACAATATGCTGACTTATCGTCCTACAAAATTTAAACGAAGAGAAAATGAGAAACTTCAGTATACTGTTGACAAGAAACATTGCTTTATAGCACACATCAGCCTAAAATAATTTAATGCTGCTAAAAGCGCTGGACTCTCAAAACGGCTAAGAACCCCTGGTCCACTGTTATGATCTGTTATTATCTACAATAAATAGAAATAGAAAAGAGCATAGATGTCATGCACTTGTTCCTCTTCTTTGAGAAGGGTAACTAAATAAAAACTATGATAGAGTGGTTCATTTGTGCAGCTGTCGAATGCCCCAGAACCCAGGGGGCGCTGTGGTCACATCACAGAACACAGAGACACAACCGCACGCTCTGCCCAAAAAACCGGCAAACCTTTGGGTGGTGGGTGGAAACTGGGACACATGCTGGAACCCCCCCCCCCCCCCCCTCCCATGTCGAGAACATGAACATGCAAAGTGCACATAGCAGCCGCCTCTCTCCCCAGGACATCGTGTCCCGGATGCTCCACGTGGACCCCCACCAGCGGCTGACGGCCCCCCAGGTGCTGAGACACCCCTGGGTGGTGAACCGAGAGCAGCTGTCCCAGAGTCAGCTCACCAGACAGGACGCGCAGCTTGTTAAGGTGAGGTGCCTGCCACACACCGTCAGCACAGTCTGTGTCCCACAGCTTAGTGGTTAGGAATGTGGGCTTGCTGTAGCTCGGAGTGCTTAGCCTGTAGTGTTTAAGGAAAACATCCATCTGTATAATAGTGGAAATTATTCTGGATAAAAAGTATCGGGCAAGTAATTTATTATAATCTAAAAATAAATGCAACAATCAGCAGACAGATCAGCTTTGACTAAAATGCTAATCCTTCAGGGACATATAAATGCTTAATGCTCTAGTTAATGCAGATAAATGACCTGATGTGCTGTGTCACTACGCTGATCGAGTTTTCGCTGCACAAGCACTTCCTCTCGTCCATTACTCACTGTCGCCACCTAGTGACAGTTACTGCAAATATACCTGTAAGAGGTGAATGTCCCCACTGGTCATTCTGTGTAAATGCTTTTGCTGCTGATGCCTGCTTCCCAGGGAGCGATGGCTGCCACCTACCTGGCCCTGAACCGTACGCCACAGGCCCCCAAGCTGGAACCCGTGCTGTCCTCCAGTCTGGCCCAGAGGAGGGGCATGAAGAGGCTCACGTCAACACGCTTGTAGCCCTGCCCTCAGCTCACCATCACTCTGGACGTCAGGGCTCGTGAGTCTGGGGCCCATTCAGTGTCTTCTGCTGCGTTCAAGATAGACAAGAAACTCACAAAAAAACATCATAATAAAGTGAAGCATCTTTCGTGGGTCAGGGTGCAAAGCACAGCATCCTACCCAAGCTTCTGAGGGACATTTCTCACCAAAAACTGTAAGAACAGCCCCCATCCCCAGTCACACTGAAGAATTTGTAGCTTTTACTAAAAGTAATATATCTGTGTGGCCCCCTAGTGGAGTAATGAGGGTTTGACCAGCAACACTGGAATGCATAGTTATTGTCGTTAAATCGGGTGCAGAAGAGACTGTCTGCGGAACAGGCGCGTGTTGTGTGTGTTGTAGGTAATGCCACAACACGTCTCATTTATATGGTTCTAAGGAGCCTTAGGATTCTACAGTCCCTTTTGATACAACCTGCGGTATTTGCTGCTTATGACAACAAATCAAAGTCCTTTTTAATTAAAGCTAATCAAAGTAATATTAAAAAGAGTATATAGCAGTGCTTCTCATCCTGGTCCTTGGGGACTCCCTGTTGGGCTACATTTTTCCTCCATCCCATCTTTCACAAAAATATGAACCAGCTGGGGCCCCTGAGGATCAGCTTGAGAAGCAGTGAGTATAGGGTAGAGTATAGTGTACAGTATAGAGTATAGTGTACAGTCACCGCATTAACTACTGAAATAAACGCAGACGTTTTGCAAAACATAAGCACAGGAAGTCAGTGTCAGGGAGCGATCTGGAAAAGTCTGCCTTAAGAATAGAACAGTTTCCAAATTCTTCTCTTGCAGTTACTTTAAGGCAGAAATATCTAGGGTGGTAAGTGACACGGTTTCGTTTGTTTGTCTGATTAGGAAGGCAGGCCCTTGTATGTTTGTAAGCAGATAGTCTTTATGGATGTACAGTGTATATACGCGTTCTTTGGTTTTGTGTTTCTTTTTGATGAAGTGCACTTTATGGGTGATGTCACCTGTTTTTTGGTTTTGCTGCACATGCCCTGACAGCATATGCTGTCACCTTGGCCAAGTTTCTTCTCTCCCCTGTCAGTAAAGATATTGACATTTAAAAAACTTGTTTAAAAGGCACTAAGTGTTTTTCTTTTTCCAAAGGAGAATGTATCCTTTTGAAAAAGGAATTCACCATGGGTCCATTTAATTGTAAATCTAATTGCCCCATAATTTACACACAGAGCCCTGAAACTGTTTTCAGTATGACATGAATGATTCAGTAAGCCTGTGGAATGTCAAGGGGTGCTGTGTGTGTGTGTGTGTGTGTGTTTTTTTTTTAAAGAAAGTGACCTTCCACCTCCATTGACTGATCTAAACCAACCCTTCAAACCCGACAGGTTGGGGGGGGAACAGAAAAAAAATGAAGGAAATAAATGAGAAAATGCTAAAAGATGTGGCAATATAGACAGATGTACCATTTTGTGCATGTAAGTTTATGAACTAATGCACATAGATTTGTAATGTTTCAGAGAAATATTTCAGAGAAAAATTGTGATTATTACAGAGGATATTGAGTTTCAGTTCAAAAAGCATTTACTTCCAAAGCTGTTTATCCAGTAGTTTCAGGAAACACTTTTGTATTGATCTTATTTATTAAAATAAATTGTATTTTTTAAATGAGGCAACAGGACCGTGGTGAAAACCAACTGAAAACCAGCAACCCAAACGCCTGTGACAAGCTGTGCATCTGCTGTGATCTTTCACTGTTTCTCTTCTCTAACAGGAATTTCTTTCGTACATCTCAGTCCATGGAGACGGCTCATGTTTGACGACTGTGCAGTCCAACTCTCATTGTTCTGTTTGTCCAAGGACTTTGTGCATGAGATTAGCTTATCTGGGACACTAAGCAGTGCCAGACTTTTTCACCTCTGCAGTACTGTCCCGTCAATTTGCCAGTTTAAGGATCGCCACGTTGGTCCCAGATACTGTGATGCATTCTGAATGATAAAACATTACTGGTTAATTGTTAACAGAAGTCAATGGAGTCACATGGGTTGAGGTGTGTCAAAGCCTTAAAAGTTTCCACTTGAAGTCTGTAAAGCTTTATAAATGCACTTGCAATAAGGATGTCCAAAACGATGTCTATTCCTCCTAAGGAGCTTGAAAACAATGTCTGTTCCTCCTAAAAAGGATGTCCCAAGCAATGTCTGCTGCACACAGCTCATATGAGTCAATCTGTTGCTGTATTGTTTAATTACGTTTGACATCCTGTAGTTCTAATGGATCTGCATCTATGTAGTGGTGTAGGGAACATTGTTCCTTTTCACCAAGTCTCACAAACTCTGACATTAATAGGAGCTCAGATACAACACAGCACTGTGAAAATCAGAGCAGAGATTTTTCTATTTTTCGAATGCAGAAGACCTAGTCTGTCCTTCGAGCTGTCACAACACACCACCTCCAGCAGGGGGCTCCTCGGAGCAGCACTGTGGCTTGTTCGTGGGTGCCACCGTAGGTGTCATGTACCTCTCCGCACGCTGGCCGCGATCTGCATCTGGGAAACTGCAAGCCACTGCAGAGCAGCATATCCTGACAAGACAGCGCCCTTCCACTGAACACTCGTAGTTCCCATGTTGATGCGAAGCTATGACAACGCCCCCCCAACATCCCGGCGTTACGCACTACCATTAGTAAAAAGAAACGTTACGTGGTTGTCGGCCTGTAAATGTTGAATCTGCTTTGTACTGGTTTGGCATGCCAAATGCGTTTATAAATAAATAAGTGAATAAAACTGCAGAACTTGTGTCCACACAACTGTTACGCTACGTCACGAAACACTTTGTACTTATCACATTTCAGTATCGCCTGCAATAAGGACTGTGGCGCCATTGTTTGTTTGCTATAGCGATTGTTTGGAAACAATAACATGGTGGATTGCGTGGACCTGACAGCTCTAACAGGCGTAATGGAGAGTGTAATGATATGGTGATCTGATATTAGGGGAGCCCCTGCTTTAATTTAAATGTTTGCAACCTTCTGAGTGGACAACATAAAATACATAGGAAATAAACATCAACGTGACTATCTAGTGTAAAAAGCAACAGATTAATATAATTTGTATATGTAGTTATCATATGGAGGTTTTTTATTACATATTATATATATTTTGTCTTCATTTAAAAATTTAAAATAGACTTATTTGCCAGTAAATTCACAGATCAGAAATGACAAATTGTTCGTTATCTGAAGCAGGCATCAGAACCTAATGACAATCCATGGTTATAATTAATTATTCAATTGGCAAACAAGGGATGCCAGCGGCTGCAGGTTTTTGAAATAATTAAAAAGGCCATATTAACTGGAATACGGGGACTGAACGAGGAATTGTGGTTGGGTTTTTAGACATGAGGTAGATTTGCCCGTTGGATTTATAAAAGTAAACTAGTTATTTTAGGGAAAAGCTACTTCACAAAATTCCAGAAAAGGCAATTTGAGGTTCAGACGTTTGGAGAGAAACAACAAATGTTAGATGTCAGTAGTATGAAAGCAATGAATGGAAATATAATGTAACGCATAATTTTTACCAAATGTTATTAAATATTAGTTTATTATTCGGAGACCGGGGTAAGAAATTCGCTACAGGATCAGCGAGTTTAACCGGAATTAATGTTTTTGATATATCAAAACATTGCCTGTGATTTTCATGTTAATATGCCAAGGCAAACAGAGATTTATGTACTGTTGAAGGAGACCGCCTTCAATCTATTAAGAAAAGCAGATAAAAGGTAATTTGTGACGGTGGTTCAGTACGAGGGATAAAGATTGGTAGATTTTTAAACACTTTGATGGTATTCAAGTCAGAGAAGATATCATATACCCATGAAGCAATATAATGCATCTGGGCCCATCGTATAATTATTATTATTATTAGTAGAGATGGCAATTTCGAAACATGCGAGACAAACAATGTTTCGGAACGGTTCGAAAAGTTTCGAAACACTAGCTGTGCACAGCCTGCTGGCAAAAACCGGAACTGCAGCTATAGCAAATACGGCAATACCTATTGCGGCAAGTTTGCGGCAAGCTCGAACTGTCAAAAGTGTGCATAATACTACGGTGGCCGAATAGGGCAAATCAAATTAATATTGAATAAAACATTGCAAAAATAAAAACAAATTTACAATATGCAAAACCAGTCCCAAAACCAATTTACAAAAGTGAAAACAAATTTACAACACGCGAAATTTTTACAAGCGGAGAATCACAGGGAAAGGGTAGGTACGATACAGAGGAAGTTTGTGCCGTGTCAGTCAAACAGTTTCGCCGGGCGAAGTAAACGGAGCGTGAGACGTACGTGATGTTTTGTCCGTTTTTTTGGGAATTCTTACAGCCAACTGGTTCGCTTTTGTTTCCTGTAGGAAACGTCACCGCGGTTAAGTTAGCCTCATATTCGATATCCAATTTTCTGGCTTTAATAACTTTTAACGGAAGTAAGGTGGGGCGTTTGTAATGACAGAATTGTAATGTCCAGAACAAAGACAACGATGCACACGGATTTTTTGCGCTTCAAACCATTTCGTGATTTGTGCAAAATCGTGTTGATAGCTAATATAATAGGTCCTTTCAGCTATAATGACATGGTGGTTTAGCATTTTGGGCTCAAAGCGATTGTTGCACACCCCTTTCCCTTATGAAAATTCACTATGGTTTCCTAAAGTTTTTATGCAGTAACCATAGTTTTACTATGGTACCTCAGGGTACTTTGGTAGGCTACTACCCATAGTACTACCATGGTTTGGAAAGACCATGGTAAAACAAAAAACATGGTTTTAGACCAATATTATACTATATGGGTTTAACTGTAGCGAAACCATGATAAAACCATAGTCACGGTTTCCAAAGTTACCAAAAAAAAAACATGAAAAACGGCAAACCATTGTAAACCATGGTTATTTAATCATAGTAAAACCATGGTAAATTTTCGTAAGGTATCATATATCTGCAATTAGCGTGTGACAACTTTTTGCCAACCATAATTCAACTATTTCGAATCATAAAAACGTTAGATCATTAATGTCTTTTGTATATGGTCTGGTCGCGAAACCTCTCGCACTAATATCAGAAGCAGAGAAGAGGATGTTAGCATAATATTATTAACAAGTCTGCGCGTGCACTTTCGTGGCCTTTATAATGGAGCATATTTAGCCACCGGTTCATTCCACCATGCTGTGCTAAAAATGCTACTGGGGATTATCGCTGGGGGCGGCATGGTGGTGCAGTGGTTAACACTGTTGCCTCACACCTCTGGGACCCGGGTTCGAGTCTCCGCCTGGGTCACATGTGTGTGGAGTTTGCATGTT
>JAUMHC010000066.1:138223-156286 GCA_032359785.1 Heteromormyrus szaboi | reverse complement strand
CTTCCGGGATAGGCTCCGGACCCCCAGCGACCCAGTAGGATAAGCGGCTTGGAAAATGGATGGATGGATGGATGGATTATCGCTGCCCGAAGCTGTCAGACAACTGGTGACCGACATCACACTTTCTCCAGACGTTACACTCCCCATCCATAGCCATATAATACGTCAGGAAGCATCCTCTCTTGTTATAATACAATCCGGTGCCTTGTGTTCTAACGGCACATAGTTTATTTGCAGATTATTATTATTCTCATCTTTAAATATTCACGTTTAGTCTCACATTCTGCTCCGCAAGATTTTGAGTGTATATAGATCAAGATCAAGAGGGATTTATTGTCAATACAGCAATATACATGGTATATCGTGCATCGAAATGCCGTTTCACCCAGCTATCCCCATGGTGCATAGAATATAAAATATAGAAAAATATAAACAGAGGTTACACACTTAACGGTAATTATAGTAATAGTAATTATCTACTGAGGTTAGAACACATCTAGGTCTGTGTATGTTGAGCAGGTTTATAGGAATTGTTTAGTTTTAATTAAATTGTATAGAAGTCACAAACATCCAACACGCACCGATTTTATCCAGTGCTTTTTATAGGTTTTTTTCTCTCGCCGTGAACAATGACACGGCGGTCACGTGACTGTTTCAAAATATTTCGCAAGTTCTGTATCGAAACCGGAAGTTTCGGACTTCTTTGGAACGGATCGATCCTGGGTGCCGAAATTGCCATTTCTAATTATTATATAATAAGATAGCTGTTAAAAGATGTGTGATTCCCACATTAATCGCTAATGTAAGGGGAAGTTACAGGCCCCGAAATAAATGTGCCATATTTCTGTCTAATACTGGTCAAAGGCATTTCAAAAGCAATTAAAAATGGCTCCAGCTTGACTAGCTATTAAGAAAAAAAATCAGACCGAGCATAATTGACAGGTTACAAAGTAGTCTGCATTTAGTCGGATTGCTAGTGTGTCATGACCCAGTTATAAGCTATTTCAAAATACACCGCATTATACATCGCATTACATTAAAAAAGTGATTCGTAAATGTGCTATAATCAATCAATTACTTTTTATTGACAGACTCGGACACAAAAAGGACAGATAAAAACGTGAAGAAAATCAAATGACATACAGACATCTCAGCCAATGCACGCATAACGATGCATAATAATTCAGTCATCTTAAATAATCGACTGTATCCACGTATTAACGTAAAAGAAAACGTTTTCATTAAATTTTACAAATATCTCCAGCTCAGTCAGCCGCTGACGTAACGTGGCCTGTGGCTTTGTGACAGTGTCGTAAAATCGTGACGTAGGATGCTGTCGTCAGTCGCCTTACCTAAACGACCTAGCTAGGCTAGCCTAGCGGACACAAGTGGCGTCTCATCTATTTGGTACGCGATTGCTGCTGTTTAACCTTCACGTTTGACTCGATGGCGGGCACTTTGGTTCGTAAAGCTGTAGACCAGCTAAAAAGCAAGGAGTTCAGGGAGTACTTGATGAGGTACGTGCATCATGGGCGCTTATGGTTGGTAAATCCTTAGCTTTGTTGCGCATAATGATGTTAATAATAAAGTGTCACCCGCGACGCGCTAACGAGCTAGTGGCGTCCTGGTGCCTGCCGGACAGTGGTCAGGCCGCTGTTATGGTCTCCGCCGGACAGTGACCGGCTTCATCGGCTGACGTGTTTGCGTGAAAACCGAGATGACAGTGCCGGACCTTCGGCGGTTCTTGCAAGCTCCGCTGCATGATCCTCTTTGCCGGCATCCTCATTGAATAATAACAATAATAAAGAATATAATGCTACTTTGAATACAACATGTTTAATAAATTACCCGAGATGTTTGGTTCCTCTCTGCATATTATAACGAGGTACAAAATGCCTATTAAATATCCATTATATAATATGAAATGCGTGCGCGTTTTATGTAATGTAGGTGAATTTTGCTGCGTTTATTTTGTGAACCGAATTAGAGCCGCAATGCTGACACACCAAGTGATAAAATGAACACCGTATTCGTAATTTATACATTTAAAAATCCAACACGCAAACTCCCTTCCGTGGTTACCTTTAATGCATATGGAGCTTAAACTGTTCGCTATAAGTAACCATAAATTTACTGCTTACATTTTGCTCCCATCATTGCAAAAGTGTTGCTTGTGATTACAAAATTATAGCACTGCTGGTGATTGCAAAATTATGCTTATAACCTTTGTTTTTTTGCCTGTTGGATGCTGCTCTTACTGTGATCTAAATGTACCTGTTGGGAAAAACTTCCAAAAAAAGCACGGTAAGAGTCACATTGTTTTTTTATTGTAAATATTATTGTATCACTACTGTGTTGTACACATTATCCCACTGGAGCTGTAATCTCAGATTAATATGTTGCCCTGATCTTTTCTGTAAGAGTCCTTTGGGATTATTTTAAATGGTTCCTTGACTGCATGTTAGATCGACTCTGAGTTTGTGTTTGATTTCAGCACTTCTGGGGTCCAGTGGCAAACTGGGGTCTTCCTATAGCAGCAATTAGTGATATGAAGAAGAGCCCTGAGATCATCAGTGGCCGGATGACCTTTGGTAAGAGTCAGACGGTCCCCTCCTCTGTGTGAGTGTGTCCCTGGGGTCGCATGGGACTCTTGAGAACATTTTAAGGCTGTTGCGGTGATACCTCCCTGGCCTTGGCATCAGGGCGGTGCTTCCTCTGCTTCTTTCCAGCTTCTGACACCACTTCAGCCTGACCCCAGCCTGATTTCTCTCTCTCCCCAGCCCTTACCTGCTACTCCCTCCTCTTCATGCGGTTTGCGTACAAAGTTCAGCCGAGGAACTGGCTCCTGTTCGCCTGTCACCTAACCAACGAGACAGCGCAGCTGATCCAGGGCAGCCGGCTCATCAAGTACAAGTAGGTTGACCCTGGAGCCGGTAACCGGCTCACAGTTCATGTGGGGCCCCGCAGGATAGCTGCACTCCCACTGCACTTGATACTGGCTGGGCCAGTTTGTGATTGATGTTTCGTGAGCTGAGTTCACCTGCAGCTTTTTGTTGGGTTTTTAACCTCTGCACTCACCCAGAAAGATGTTCAGGACTGTATGTCAAGCCCACAATGCCTTGACTTCCTCCTGCTGAGCTGAGCAAACCAATGACCCATTTTGCTTGACTGTTGTACAGTGAAGAGTTGAGTCCACAGTTCATGCCCAGTAGAAGTTATTCAGCAGTTCTGAATGATTTTCGGAAGCCTGTTTGGTCTTTAGAAGGAACCAGTATGCAGTCAACCAGACCGTCCTGGCACTGATAGGGTTATCCAGATGGGGCAGCTTCCTCAGATGATGCATTATGGGAGTTTCAGGTTGGTCTGTTGTAGTTAGCACAGGAAAAATGTCAATTCCATGGCTAAGAAAAAAAAAAAAGTGGCCCCATTAATGTTTCTGAAAACTGAAGCTGATTTGATGATCATGCTTTCTGTGCTTCTTATGGGTTTGGTATCGGCACTATATCTAACTGATCCACGTGCAATACTTACTTAGTTTTCGGTGGTCTATAAAAAGATAGCTCCTATTTCTTGTTAAATCGATTTATACAATCAGTCGCATGACAACTCTTTCCCATTTCAGTGTGTTTTTAGTGGCATTCAAGCTGATCGCTAACACTGCCACTCAATTTTTTGCCACTCAGTGAGTGTGAAATGCTAAATTCATATACAGTAAAATCCACTTATAACAGACTTCAAGGGACCTGGCAAAACAGTCTGTTATATCCAGAGTGGCTGTATACCTAGAACACAACTATAGGACACCATTTACTCATGCCACACCACAGCAGACAAACTTGTGGTATAGTTTATTATATTGTACATGTAGTAATCCAACTTTACCTGACCAGATGTGTGACTATTAATAATCCCAACTACGTATCTGCGCTGGGTATCACCGGCACGCCACGCACCTTGTAGGCGGAGCTGCGTGTCCGTTATAGTCGAACAAAACTACAGCTTAAAGCAGCTCTGGGGACCAAATTTTTTGTCCGTTATAAGCGAAATTCCATTATATGCCAGTCCGCTATATCCGATGCTTTTTCTGCATGTTCTTAAAGGCGCACGGCCAGGACCAGCGGACCTCGTCTGTTAGAAGATTTTCCGTTATAAGCAAGTCCACTATAACGGGATTTTACTGTAATAAAAGTTATCGGTTATCATTAGCGTCTTCTACATCTTTTTGTGGTTTATCAGTTTAGCGTTATCAAATTAATCTTTTGAGTTAGCAGATTAGTGGTTATGAAAGCTAACTTTTCGGTTAGCTGTGCCCACCACTGTCCTCCAATTTCATGAGGCACTGTCCACTACATTGATGGCCATCTCTGGCATTAGAAAGCCGCTTCTCCTCTCTACCTGGCTGGTTTTTGTTCGCTCCCAATGTCCTGCTTCACATTTTTCTTGTGTACTGTTGTCTTACAAATTGTGAGCTTGGAAGCAACTTGCCTCTCAGTGTAGCCTTCTGCCAGCACAACCAGGATTAAACCATGATTTAACTCCATAAAACTCTGGAGTGGTCTCTTAATTTTTTCTATAGCTGTATACCTGTTGATTGATATTGCAGGCATCATTAGTCCACTGTACCTTCCGGTAGAAGAAGGTCCACATATTCAGGGGTGCACATAATTTTCTTGTCATAGCAGTGCAAATGCACATAAAATAAGTATGCATTTGCGCTTTTACAAACAATCGGTTGTCGCACGTATTGTTCTTAAAGGTGAATGTGTACTTGTGTACCAGTTATGTGCATCCATGCACATATTCTCTGCCAACTTCCTTGTCAGTCTCTGTTACTGGAAAGTCTTGCTGTGTTTATCGATACCTGCAGGATCTGTTTTATAGCTGTCCGCTAGGTGAAATAGTCAAGGTTTCTGATACGGATTTGGCAGCAAATGTTCTAATCTTTGCTCAGTAGGAGTCTTTGAGGAGTAACACTGCAGCTGGCTCTGTTGGTGTGATACCAGGAACCGTTTTATACGACTAGCATAGGAAAAGCCAGCATTTTCCCAGTGTTGTCCTACCTTGGTGTCTCAGGTGTCTTTTATAGGTTTATGTTCTTTATGAATGGTTTTGCTCTTCCTTTTCAGAATGGAGAAGAAGAGTGCCTAGTGTATTTAGGCATGCTTTCTTCAGTGGATGAATGGCTGCAGAATGAAGATGAGGCATTTATGTGTGTTTGATACCACCTTTGAACATGGTCTCATGGATGAAATCTGTACAAACTTGGAAAGTGTTTCTGTTACAAGGGTACCAAATGGGTGAGGACTCTGAGTGTATCTAATTATGGGCATCCATTAAAGGTTGTTACTGAATCTGTGATCTGTGTTCATTTTGGGGGATGTTTGAATATTCATCTGTGGATTATAAAATGTATTATTCTTATTTTTAAATGAACACTCATCCAGTACACAGACAGGGTCATGAGGCTAAGTTACTGTTCAACAAAAAATGGGCAGAACTACTGATCTGCTGTTATTGTTGGTGCCAGACGTGGAGGTTCCAACATGTCAGAAACAGCCAACCTCCTGGGATTTTTACATACTCCAGTGCCTAGAGTTTACAGAGGATGGTATGATGGACAAAAAACATCTGATCAGGGGCATTTCGGTGTCTGAAACTATCTTGTTATTGAGAGAGGGCCGGAGAGCAAACAGCCAGCCTCGTCACAGCCAGCTTAAAGGTCGTTATGGCCCAAACTGCATAAGACCATTTCTTAGTTCCATGAATCTGTGCTTTGAAGAATTCAGGCTGTTCTATATGCAAAAGGAACTGCTACCCAGTACAAGGCAGGTAAACCTAAGGAAGTAACCACTGTGCGTTTTACATGCGTGTGGAGAGTGAACACTTTACCTAGATTCTCTTCAATGTATTCAGTTAAAAAACGGAAAGAACAGTTTGAATATTTTATAGAAATTTGAATTTAATTTATATACTCTCAGTATTGCTGTATAACACAGATGTTGAGGAAACACCCCAATTTAATTTATTTCTTAAATTAAAGATGAAATATGCATTTTCAGGCTTTTTTGGGTTCATATCTTCAGTCAATCCTCCACCTACTGGAACACATATCTTTATAAAAATTACTTCTTTTGTACTTAAGGAAGCATCAATATGAAATACAAATATTTACTGAATTTATTGAAAGTAAACAGCACATTTTCATGCATCCATCTTCCATGTGCTTATCTGATAGTGTTTGTATAAAATATTTAAAGTGCTTATCCTCATACATTACATACATTTTTAAAGCAAGTCCCTACCTGGTTGACTAATACATGCTAACAAGTATTCGACAGTTTAAAACCATGCTTCAGCATTACTGGTTACTGGAATATTTGCTTTTTTTGTTCTTCGTCAAAACAGCAGGAAAAAGAAACTACGATAAATATTTTTAGTAACATGTCAAGAGTCTCATAAGTCGTCGCTGGTGATGACCAGGCCGTTGGTGGTGGGGTTTTCATAGGTGACACAATCTTCATCATCCTGTGTGAATAAAGGAAAAACAAACAGGGTGATTAGATGTATCGCTCCCTGGTGGCCTAACATGTGATTTGCAGGTATGTATATTCCAGGTCACTCACATCATTGGCTGGTTTGTAGTCTTTTTCTGTGCTGATGTAGGACAACACATGGATGAGAGTGTAGATCCTGCAGGAAAAATAAGGTACAGGCAAGAAATATGAAATAAATAATATAGCTGTTTAGCCTTCAGCTTGACCTTATGTATTTTGTCTCCAAAATGGTGGGTGGACATTTTGGGGGCAGAGATGTCATTTGCCCTTTTGAGCCCTGGTCCGGAGGCGGTACCTGTGGTAGAGCATGGCCAGGAACTGCACCAGCAGCAGGATGGCAAAGCTGAGCAGGAACATGAGGCTGAGTGGCTCCACCTTCATGTTCTCACCAGACATGGTGCCGTTTGGGTAGTACTTGGGGATATGGATGCTGATGGTGTCACCAATGGTTTGGAGGAAGAAGGTGGCGACGACCCAAAGGACATTCAGGATGAAGTAAAGGAACACGGCCTGCAAGTACAGTACCATGCTGGGTGAACAACGTGCACCTTCTCCTTCAGATCTATTTAGCCACTGTGCAAAACTCCCTGCGTGGACTGGCCACAGCGCCCCCTACCTTGTTCCGTAGGGATTTCAGTTCCCGGGTCACTTCTTCTGTATGTGCTTTGGTGTCAACTATAGGTTTCAGGTATCGGTCTATAAGTTTGTCCCAAAAGTCAGTTTCATCCTGCCAAAACACAGAAGGAGATAAACTGTTAGCTCAGCCGTCGGACGAGATCTGGGGAGCCATGAGGGATTCAAGGCCTCACCTCATTGAGCTTGTCCACCTGGGGGGCAATCAGGGTCTTCTCAATGGCCCGTTTGACCCTTCTCTCCAGCCTCTCGGCTCGGTTGGTTTTCAGGATCCTCCTGGCCGCCTCGTTGAGGGCATACTGCAGCTCCTCCAGCTGGCTGTCGCACAGCACGTCCTCGGGGCCGACCTTGTCTCTCAGCTCCCCATTTACCACGTCTGTCAGCATCAGCACAAGCTCCTCACACACGTCATCCTGGTCCTTGTTCCGCAGGGTGTAGCGGATCTGCTCCTGTAGGTTTCTCTTCATGTTGGCATATGTCAGCTTCTTCAGGAATTCCGTCTTGACAGGATTGACCCATTCTTCAGGAAGAGGAAACAGTCAATGAACACAGGCGTTTTTGTTAAGAAATAGTTGTAGAAGCTACATTGGAAATTAGCGTTTGTTACACTCACCACTCTCAGGAACAACCTTCAGTTCCTCTTCATCATCATCATCGTTATCAAAAGATGTTTCATACTCAGTTCTGTCCATTTTTTCATTGACGCTGTCATCACTCTCACTGTTGTAAGTAAGGCAGACATTACTAAGTGATTTCAGAATATTACATTTAAAGGGTGATTTTATTTTACAATTCCACAGTGAATAATGTTTAGTAAGATGTCTTGTGAAGGCCATACTGACTGCTTTGGATATTTTAATATCTATACTGTAATATTTTTCCACTATCTGAATTCCCTTCATACTATATAACATTAATTTTGACATATTGGTGTTGTTAGTTCAAATATCACACCTACTGATATTTAGATTTTTCTTTTTTTTGCTTTGATGTCTGAATCCCCACCTTATCTCTGAGGCATCATCTTCTTCCTGTTGTTTCTTCTGCAGGACTGTAGCTTTCCGTCTGAGGCTGTGTCCAACTGGTGTGATTTGCTGCTGACTTTCCATAGCTTGCAGCAGGTGTGCATGCACTTTCTCCTTGTGTTCCTGGGCATTCATGGACTGCCCTTGTGAGTTCGGGCCGACGGCATTCTGGATTTGCTGCAGGATCAGGTTCTCTGTCTCCTGTGTGACCTGGATCTTGAGGTCCCAGCAGCAGAGCTTGCAGTTGCGGTCGCACAGGACGCCCACAGCTTTTCCCTCTTCCTTCTCCCGGTTCGACTCACGTGTCCCCCAGGACACGATGTGCATGTTGACCAGGGAGTAGATGGTGAGAAGGAGGTACCCGCTAGGGATGCAGATGAAGTACATTAGGCCGTAGATGATCATGCTGAACTCTTGAGGATGCAGTATGGCAGTCACTAGGTATAGGATGCTCATGGACACCAGGAAGATTCCAGTGGGTGTGATGAAGGTCTCCTGTATGATCATGTCACCTAATGCAGAGAGGATGATGATGGTCAGACATCACTCCTATCTCAGAAAAGCACAACATAACCAGAAACAAACCTGACTTGAATTTAACTCTATTTATATAGTGTCTAAATGTTATCATTGTGTTCTTAGCTGTAGATAGAACTTCCATCCGTTTTCTGTAACTTGACCTATTCAGGATCTCAATCGCAGGACACTCTCACACACTATTCACACCAATGGACAATTTGGAAACTCCAGTCAGCCTCAGCGTGTTTTTGGACTGTGGGGGGGGGGGGGGGGAACCCCACGACAAAACAGGGAAAACATGCAAAAACCACACAAATAAACCCAGACAGAGACTCAAACCCAGATCCCAGTAGTAACAGTACTAACCACCATGCCACCCTGGGAGGAAGTTGTGGGCCATAATTAGATCTATCATTAAACTGCCTTATAGTTTTTTATACTGCTATAAATTTGTTTATTACCCAGCTCTTCATGGTGAGCCATCCGTACACACATATTTATGCAAATATCTCCCTTTCAATGGGGAAATATGATACTATCTTGTAAATACTGAAGATTTACAATCACATTCTTGTACTGACAATATTTTTTATGAACGTCTTGCTTGACACATAAATGACTCATGTGTGAACCTGGGTCAGATTAGCACTCAGAGTCCATACCTATGATGGAGAAGAAAGAGGCAGTCATCAGGAAGGCATAGAGCACACTCAGGATGGCTGCAATGGAGATCTGGAGGTTTGGCTTGCATACAAAGCAGATGAGCATGTAGATGACGGGAGGGATGACAGCCACAATGATGGCCAGGCTGCCATCCATCCTAAAGACAAACTGAAAGGCCCCTGAAATGGGAAAGGCTAAGCGTCATGGGGTCTCACAGCAAGCATTGTCGGAAACATCAAGCGTAGACAATTGTATGACATCCTAATCTGGTTAGTGTACCAGTCAAAAGTCTGGACACATGTAATGTATTGGTCTATATTTTAGCTGTTTTTTACATTATAGTAGAAGGCCTCAAGGCAATGAAATAATATATATATCAAATATTGCAATGACCAAGAGAAGTGTTTAATACCTCATAATTTTCTCAAATTTGAGACTCTTCAAAATAGCCCCCTTTTGCTTTGATAACAGCATTGCAGACTCTTGGCATTCTTTCATCCACCTTCTAAATGCAGCAACCCAGAATGCTTCTCCTAAGTCCTGAAGGAGTTTCCACAAGTTCTGGGCACAAGCTGTCTACCTTGCTTTTACTTTTCAATCCAACTCATTCCAAACCAGCTCTACAGGGTTTAGGTTGAGGGATTCTGAGGACCAGATCATGTGACACAGCACTTTATCTCTTTCCTTATTTACAGGGTATTACTGTATTTACAAAACCTTGAGGCATGCTTAGAGTTGTTATCTTGTTGAAAAATAAATGAATTTCAGTAGGTGTGCTCAGATTTTTATCCATAGACTCCTGTCAAGGCTTAATGACTAAAGAAAGAAATGCTGCCCCAGAACATAAGAGATAAAGTAATAAAGCTAAATGATTAATTCAATCATCACACTGTACTCTGAGCCTTTTATGTATGTGTTTCCATTATATGTTATTATGTATGGGAGAATGAAGAATGCTTTGATGAAGATGTGAAGCTTTCTTGATTCCTCAAAGATCTCGGACAAGACTTATAGAAATGCTGATCAATGCGATCTTCTAGGGATCCATTAAAGACATCATGAAAGGCACATACCAGCGATCATCAAGGTGACAGAGGCAGGCCCCAGGATGGAGGATCCCACAGTGAAGATCTGGTAGATGATGTACAGCATGGAGATGGATGAGTTCCGTTTGGCTGTCTCCTTGCCACTGTGCAGGAGATCCAGTGTGTTGGCCAGGGTGGAGGGCCCCCAGCGCCGCCTTTGGTTGTAGAACTCCTTAAACTCCTGTGGGGCATTGGTGTAAGCATCTGAGGCGGCGTTGTACTCCACCCTCCAGCCCTGCTGGAGCAGCAGTGTGCACAGCCAGCGGTCCTCACCTGTGCAGGTGGGTAGATACAGGTTACCAGGGGCTCGCTGGTTTTCATGTTCAAAGCTGATCGAGAATAAAGATACTTTATTCATCCCTGTGGGAAAATGATCTTTTGATGTTCATGATCATAGTCAGCCATTCTCACTGGGTCACCTTCCCCAGTGGAGAAATGGCGATGATCAGGGACAGTACATATTCATTCCTCCATCATTCATCCATCATTTATTGTTAAAATATTTCTCGTTGTTAAAAACAGCCACCAGCAGAGGGATGAAATACTGATAGCTAAACTTCATCTACATATGGTAATGCTTCTCTTTGTATCAACCAAGGCAGGCACAGTATATGGTAAATGCCTTGCAAAGCCTCATTTCTCCACCTCTGCCAGTGTACTGATTCTGAAACGCTCTCCTGCTGTAGAAATGAACGGCTTGTAAACTTTAACAGCTTCCTTGGCTAAATATAGCCACTGCACAAAAAAAATTGCATTTATTAGCCAGGAAGTGGAAAGTCATGGAAATAGGCAACAGTGAAGGTGGTCACCTTGATCATATTGGACGTACTCAGCTGCCTTGTTGGACTTTGTGGTGTATCTCTTCAGGATGTTATCGTCCATCAAGGCCGAGCCCCTGAACAGGCTGAAACATCCAGGGCTGCACAGGACTGACCCAAATACATGTTCTGCGGTTTTTTGAAGCCAGTGGCCCACAGCATATTCAAACTTCTGGTACCAGACCATGGGCCCTGCGGTGACAGAGTGTCAGGCTGCATGTCACGATGCAAGTTCGCAAGCCTCTAATGGGGCCTCTTGTTCAGCTGTGAGGTTTTATTTGTCATATATACAAATAAATAACATGTACCGGTAAATAAACATACACTGCACGGAAGTAGTAAAACACTTTTCCACATGCTTCCTGGAGTGTGCTCAAAAGGAAATATGTAATACAAAGAAAAATAATATAAAGGATAAATTTTAATTAGATAAAAATTATAAAATAAACAATGTAAATAAAATAGATAAAACAAAGTAATATACTAAAAATAAAAAGCATCAGAACTGTACTTTCTATATCTACATGAGAGGATCAGTTTATGTCAATCTGATGCTTCTTTATGTTTCCTGATGTTCTTATGTTGCACTTCTGTTCCTTGAATAGTGCTATTAGGTTCTTGCTTTGCTAGAATTTATGGTGTAGTTGCTATATAGTTGTGTAGTTTTTGTCTAGCTCCAGGTCCTATAGTGCTTACACTTGAACCTGGACATTCATTCTCCACAGGTATGTCAACCAGCCGTTAGTGCAGCTAGGCTGATCTTCCAATGAACAGCCAGGTGCAGGTGTGAGTAGGATTAGTGTCCCAGAGACGCTGAGCTCTCTCACCCATTCCTGTGGGATGGATCCTTCCACAGGCCGCACCAACATTCTCATACATCCTGAGCCGATCAATCAACAGGATAACAGCAGAGGGGTGGAAGTCGGTGTCCCCATCCAAGGCCAGGATGTACGTGTTGTCATCAGAGATGTACTTTCTCTTACTGTCGTTGTCGTAGGTCGGCAAGAATAAACTTTCACCATCAAGTGAAATGAGAGACGCTCGGCATGGATTATTCTGCCTCTATAAGCCAAAAAAGATGGTGGTTTGCTGAGTTTTCATGTATATTTACTGTCATATTTTAGTGGCTATATTTTACAAGAAAACCTACCGTTATTTTCTGAGGATTTTTGGCCACGTAGCCCTTCCATCCCAGTAAATAGTACATGTACATGATCTGAAACATCAAAATGAATGCATGTCTGTGTACAGAGTACAAAGTTCCATTGACATGCTTCTTTACTGTATATTTATCTATTTATGTTAAAAAGAGCAGTAATTAAAAAGTAGCTCAGCAGTGATGGGGGTCACTCACTTGCGACCATCTCTTTTTGTTACGAATTAGCAGTTTGTCCTTCAGATGTATGTATAGCATGTTTCCATCGGGCATGACAAACATCAGCCGCCCTCCATATGGTGTCTCAATTATGGACACGTCATCTGGCTCTTTGTTTGTGAAAACCCTGGGAAACAAACAAAACCTGGAAGCTGAGGAGCTCAAAATCTGAAAACAAGCAAACTGCAATGTAGACAGTGTACATAAATGCTGCTGCTTGTCCACACGGAAAAGGAAGGCCTAGGTATATATTTTGAGCACAGATTTGTCATATATGTACCTGTACACCTCTATGACCACCTGAACGAGGTCATTCACATAATCATTGACAAATTTCTTTCCAGTGTCTTTGTCTTGTCGAAATGCATCATCTACAAATATGTGGCATTCGAAGTCAAACTCGTCTTTGTGCTGCTCCTTCGGGTCGCCCCTGTAGCGGTCCAGCCTAAAGTTTAAAAAGATTGATGGTCACACATCTGTTTCTCGACTTTGGCTAAAGCACATTTGGGTTGTAGTTGTGGCTCACAGTTTACCTAAACATGGACGTGAGGATTTTCAGCATCTCGTCGTATGTTTCATGCCACATGGTGGCACAAAGGTAGATGACACAGCTCTCGAGTTCATCACGGCTGCAGTAGAATAAAAACAAGTCAAATAAACCATTTTTTCCCCAGATCACTAGATGTCAACTTATATTCCAAAGAGGTTACTAACGAAATTAACAATTAAGTTGAATGATACAAGGAAACACAAGTTGGACCTGGCCTCTATTCTCCCTTTTATATCTATATTTGTGGTTATGTCTGTAGAATGTCACCCAGAAACAATTTTTTCATGGCTTATCAAAATCATTTAGTTTCACTTGCAAATCTGTGGATTAATGCAGAACATCAGTGTGTGCTGTAGATCTATGACTCTGAAGAAAGCCACATGACTGAGTAAAAATCTGACAACATGCTATTCTGGATATGGCTTTTACTGGCCTCTCTTGGTTCTTCGCCCTGACGACTCTCATCCTGGTGTTGAGCAGCATCGACTGGTCTATGAAGGCAGATTCATAAAGTCGCCGCACAAACAGCTGGGAGGTCCTCTCTATCCTCTGCACCTTGGTCTTCCACACGTAGTGCGTGGCAGTGAGGAGGCCCAGCCACATGCAGATGCCCTCGGTGACCAGCATGGCGAACGGCCATGAGCGGTAGTGGCTGTTCAGGGTGGTTCTACAGATACTGTTGGAGATCTCGGCCAGCACAATACCTGTGGCGTTCCTCATTTGGGTTCTGCTCAGAGTCAAGCAGAATGTGGTGAAGTTGCCCATGGTCATTGCATCCAAGTTTTGAGCCTCTGCGATGAAGAGAGCTAAGCCAACAATGAGGACTGTGGGTCCCGTGAAGCACGCGGGAAGAGCAAAGCTCATGCGGACGGCATGGATCTTACAGGCCACCACCCCAAACCAGTGACATGCCACCGACATGAATGCCTGTAGGCAAAAAATCCCAATTCCCAGGTTGAGCGTCTCCTGGGTGATGTTGGAGAAGTATGACCAGTCAATATGGGGCTTCTGAAAAAATTGAAAATAAATGGAGTAGACGATGCCGATCACCGCCACCCTCAAGATGCTGGTGATCACAAAGACAAAGTCACGGAAGCCCTCCAACTCAGTGAGCATCTCCTGGATGTTATTGCTGGCCTGAAAGGGGTTCTCCCACCAGTTGAGGGAGACAAATAGCGAGGCAACAATCGCAATGGCGACATACGCATAGTTATCTGTCGGCTCAATGAAGGAGGTCACACGCACGTGGTAGTCGGTCACCAGAAGTCCGTAGCCAGTCAGCACGAGGATGAGAGAGCAGATGGGGAAGAGAATCTTCCAGCTTTCTTTTTGCAAGCGGAAAATGATCTGCAAAGCACTAGAAAAGATGCACACACCCCCAGTGATGAAAAGGTTGGTGAGCGCGTCAAACTGTGGCATCACAATAATCACGAGGACCGATGTTCCCAGGGAAACCAGACACTCAACCAGGCAGATCTGTGAAACAGATTGAACGTGCTGTCACCACTTAGGTTTGTCTGTCATTCGCCTGTGTAATTATACAAACACAGGTCTAAAGACCAACATTTACAAAGGATTACACATAGAGCAGTGAGGATCGGATATACAACAGTATTAAGTTGTTTACAATGTCTCAACCATTCAGAACCTCAGGCATTGCTCTGTAATAACATCAACAATAAGTAAAGGACACTGCATTCTGGATCTCTCCCTTAGGTTCTACAGTTTGGTTAATAACAGCCAAAGATTTCACCTGTTAGGAATTAGGAACCAGGAATTAACTCACGATTCCCATGGTCTTCTTGTTTGGGTTTACAAAGCTCTTGAACGTGCACTTCCACAACGACTTGAGAAACATCAGCACATTTGGCACTACCAAGGAGAACACCAGCATGAGCAGGTAGAACTGCTGGTCATGGTTCTTTACCAAGGATTTAGGACTCGCCAGCATGCAAAGGACCAGCAGGGAACCCTGGAGTTGGGGAACAAGTACAGATGAAGAACCCTAGGTGATATGACCAATTTATATGTCAATTTGTAATATACTGCTTTGTATAGAATTTAGCTGAGTCACTCACATATTGCATCTTAGAGTATACACTTAGATGTTTTGCAGTTATTGCTGAGACTCACGATACATGACTAAAAATATTTGTCATAGCTACTGAGAGTTACTTTGATGTTTAATGAAAAGGTTTTGCTTTTGCCAGTCAAGAAGTGGTTTTGTTAATGAGGGGGACTACTTTAAAGCCCTTTGTTTCCCAGTCATCTAGTTCTGCAGGTTTTCATTGTGTCATGAATACCCAGACTATTACCCCCCCCACCCCTCCCCACCAGCTCACCCGTATCCAAGTAGAAGGAAAACATGAATCATAACTCGAAAGAACGTGGATGATTTCTATCTCGTGCGAGCAGGGAATTAGACAACGTCCCTGTCCCGCTCTGAACTTTGAACATTGTAATAATGTGTAACCTTCTGGCACAAAAACAGATGCCAGTTTCCTTCTAGCAGTCCCTGTGCTGTCTTGTCCTTACAGAATGACCCTGGCTGAGTTTGAGTGTGATACACGTCAGTCTGTACAGGAAGATTTATATTGCTCAGCTAAACCCAAGTGATCTGGCCAAAGTAAGACTCAGTTCTCCTTGAGGTTGTCAGTCTGTGTCCTCTTTCACTTCCTCGGTAGCCTGATGACACTTAACATGAGAATCCTGAAAACGCAAATATGGGCTCAACCCATGGCAGCTCCACCTTGCTCAAGATGGCGCTGACCAGCACCAGCAAGCCCACGATGATGGCCACCAGGTACTGGATCAGGGAGAAGCATCGCTTCTCCTTCTCCTTCTCTGAGCCGACAGGGTTCAGCTGGAAGGGATCCCATGTGTCCCTGCCGAGGAAAGACTCTTGTAACTCACAGACCAGCAGCAGGCGAGCGCGCCTTCAGATCATAAATGGGTATATAGAACATACACAGATTTTTAGAATATCCCCATTTTCCAAGTGTGCATAGAATTGACAGCAAGGACGAAATCCCTCTTATGCCTACAGTTTTATACGTAAACCAATGAAACAAGCTGACAATACACAACAAGAAAGTGAAATGTTATCATATGTTAGTAGTTTTATCTAATGTGATGGTAAGATTTACTGGCAAAATCAGACTTAAATCTCTTCCTGTGACTGTAAGATTGCAGAGGTCATAGCTGATGCTGCCTGTCCATGAGCACCCTGCCATGCAGTGCTCAGAAGTTCAGCCGGGGTTCCTGCCTTTGAACTGGGAGTTCCTAGCCTGAAATTTCACCTGGCACACCCTGATGTCGGAATTATGCCTCCAAACGTATCTGTGGACATGTTGCTATGGTGTTTGTATGTGTAATTGTTATCAGCTGGTTTTGCTGACAATGGCTAACAATGATCCTGTGTAGAACAGGGGCCTGCTAAGCAAGAAATCCTGCTTTTTGAAACCGATCCCTGGGTATTGCTATATGGCTTTCCCACATGTTGTACTGGAATGCGGTTAACTCATGTGTGATGTTATTCCCAGCTCCGACTTCTGACCTTCAAGGTAAATGGAACACAGCATAAGCATCCCCAGTGCCTGAACAACCAACCAAGCCAGGCAGGATAAAACCAGGCCAATTACAAAATCCAGCATTTTGGTCCAGTTTGATGTGTACTCAGTGTGCCCCGTATTGTCAGTAATGCCTCGGAGCGAGCGTGCACGGACTCCCTGACACCCCCAAAGAGGAGCAGCCCCTGCCTCACCTGTGCCTCTGCTCTCGTTTCTTGCCCCTGTGCTTCAGATCCTCCATGTCTGGACCTCACAGCTCTTCCTCCATACGGCGATCCTGCCGTCCGTAGGGCTGATGCAGTCAGATATGGTGATGAAGTGAGTAGCTTTATTTCAGCCTCTTGTCTCTATCAGTGGAACTTGAGTCCAGCCCCTTTTTACTGGCCCTGACTGTACAAGGATCACCTGCGAAACGTTATTCTTTAACAACCACTTTCGGCTCCCTGCTCATTTGAACTCTGAAGCCCAGCTCTATATTCAGCGTTTCAAAGCTGGCGTGGAGCTGGTATTTACATGCTTCTTCTGGCAGAGTTATGAACAAAGTAACTTCCTGGTTTAGAACAGGACCCCCTACTCACCTTGAATCACCTTGAATAAAAAAACAGTGGAAAACAGCCTAGTGTCCAAGGTGGTGAAATAACCTTAGGTAATTCTTTGGAAAGTTAGGGTGTGCTGTTTTTCATCGTTGTTCCTGCTATTTTTTTGTTTGTTTACTGTGTGGACACTTTTATGTTTTGGCACTGTGCCAAGGAAAGCAAAGAAGATAATGGGGAAAGTGGTGTTGTTTAGTTACCTGGTATATTACCGTGGTTTGGCTCGTTCTGGGAAATCACATTCTCTCAGTTTTATGACATTATTTGTAGGCATTTATAAAATACGCAGTTATGCTGACAGGACAGATTACTGCAACAATATGAACAATAAAGCAACGAACTTTGAACGCAATTCTTTGATTGATGCCTGTTCCCTAGGATTCAGGCATGACTGGTAAACTAACTGTAACAGAAGAAGCAAAATGGATCACGCTTCAGAGATGAAATAAAACATAAAACAAGCCTTTTTAAAATAAAAAGGAAGGGTGGGGATGCTTTTGTGGTAATCATCTACTACAGGGCCCAAGTACCATCCCCCCCATCCCTGTCACATCTGGTGCCCCCCTAATTAATGAGTAATTTATTAATTCAAACTATTAAATGGGGTCAGGAATGTATGTGTTTCAAAATGGTGACAAAGGGAGCTAAAGCAGAGACTGCATGTCTATTTTAATATCTG
>JAUMHC010000066.1:96144-120085 GCA_032359785.1 Heteromormyrus szaboi | reverse complement strand
GGTTGTTTTCACCAGCAGCCATCCGCTGCCGACGCTGCCTGATGTTTCAGGATGGACACGCTGCCGGTCTTCACCACGGGGAGCGAAGCCACTGGAGACACCACAGAAGTGGACAATCCAGTTCATTCTGTGTACCATACCAGTCCTGTTACAGAAGTATTTCAGGCACTGCTACTTCTTCTTGAGTTACATGACTCTCATAAAGATTATTAATCAATGATTCATACATTCTGTATTTTTATGGCCGTGATGGGAGTTGATGACAGCATCAGAGGTGTTCTGGTGCTGGTCTGAAATCACATGAAATCACATAAAAGCATCATTTGAGAGCTGTTCAAAAACTGCACACCAGCCTTATAATTGATCTTTTCAGTGGAACCCTCCTTCTGGCTGTTAGACACACAGAAACAAGCCTTGAATATTGACAAAAAAGATGCAGCTACAAATAATTTTTACATTACCTGTAAATCAGCGAGGGCATCCACAATGGCATGTATCTCTCCTCAAGGTGCCTGCATTTGCACAGCGCTAAAGAGGCTACCTGTCTTGTTTCGCTACAGGTTGCCATGATGATCCTGGGAGGCTCGCAACTCATAACTGGAATACCAATGATGCCCGACAGCATGGGGAACAACGCGGTGTACAAGGGGCTGTGGCTCGGGACTGTGGTCTGTGGCCTGCTCCCCCCCATCCCACATGCCCATGTCTGGCATGCACTAGCGAGTCAACCCCTCCCCCTCCCCCATCCCACTGCTGAAACATCTGTCTGCATGCTGCAAATGTATAGCTTCATCCCTGGCATCTGATTTGTTGGTGGCAGATTAAGTTGGTCTACATTATTATTATTATTATTATTATTTTTATAATTCATAATAATAATAATAATGGTAGTAGTAGTCAGTTATTTCATACAGTGTGAGAGACACTTCTGTTAATGTTGTACACTCATACATAAGCTATGTTGTTTGGTTTAAAACCATTATATGTCAATTCTTTTGTAACTTAAAGTCACCCTCAGGCTTTCACTTGCTGTTGACTTCCTGACTCAGCCCAGTGACGTAAATGTTTTAACCAGCCAGTCCTTTATATTTTTCACACTCAATAACTTAACTTTCAGAAAATGCATGCCATTTTTCACCCTAACTTTCAACTGTGTGCTTTTTATATGATTATACAACCCCTAATCAGAAAAAAGTTGGGACAGTGTAGAAAATGCAAAAAAAACACAAGATGTCTAAATTCCTTTTGCATTGATTTGTAGACAATATGAACATGAGATGCGTGTCTGGTCAGCTTTATTTCATTTGTAAATACCGGTGCTCCTTGACATATGATGTGGTTACGTTCTAACGAACCTATCGTGAATGGAAGATGTCATAAGTCGAATGTGAATATGATATGTCAGGTCAGGTCAGGCTGGGGGGCATGAGGTGATACAGCACGTTGCTGCACCCACCACATGGCGAAACTCCATGGGATCCCAGCTAGCGAACCCTCAGGCAGACACATAGTCCAGTCCCACCCGCTGGAAATGGCCGTCCATCTTCCATAGCCAGGTGTTACACGGGCGTCCCCTCGGCCTGGTCCAGCCCCTCAGATCCTCAGCAACGAGGATCTTGCGAGCCGGATCACCTTCAGGGAAATGCGCCACATGGCTGTAGTGTCATAACTGATGCTCCCTCACAACACAAGTAATGTGCCTCATTCAGGACTCCCTGAGCAACCACTCATTCAACACAAAGTCAAACCAGCGGTACCCAAGTATTCTCCGAAGAGACACAGTACTGAAGGAGTCCAGTCTTCATCTCAGCTAACAGGATAGTCTCCATGTTTCACAGTCATACAGCAAGACAGAGAGCACCAGGACTCGACCTTCATCCTCTTGCAAAGATATCGGGATCGCCACACACCCCTTTCCAATGACCTCATGACCTCCCCATGCTCTCCCAATCCATTTGCTGACTTGATAAGAAGAGTCACCAGAGACATGAATGTCACTGCCGAGGTAAGTGAATCTCTCGACGAGGTCGACATTCTCCCTACAGACAGACACACTACTGATGGTTGTGCCTAAGAAGACATTAAAGGCCTGGATCTTGGTTTTTATCCAGGACACTTGCAATCCCAGACACTCCTTACTCTATCTCTCAAGACGCCTGATCAGAGCTTGTATTGACTCTGTGAAGATCACAGCATCGTTGGAAACGTCAGGATAAGTAAAACTTTCTTCACCACCAAATGCTCCACAACTGCTGGACCCTACAACCCTGCTCACCACCCAGCCCATGCAAGCATTGAACAGAGTAGGAGCAAGAACACACCCCTGGCGAACCCCAGAATCAACTGGGAAGAATGCAATGGTTCTCCCTCCACTCTGCACAGCACTCACTGTACATGTGTACAGGCCAGTCATGACATTCAAAAGCTTTGGATGGATCCTGACTACCAAATGGAAGCAGAGATTGCTGCAGTGCCAGGAGGACAGCCTTACCACCATCCTGGAGAAGTTCACCCTGAATACCACAGATCCTTGCAGCCTTCCCTAACCCCAGCTGATTCACGACCCGTGCAATCTCAGTGAAATTGGGTGGTTCACAACTGATTGGAGGATCAGCCTCAAGAGTCGCGGACACAGATGTCCAACATCCTAGCCGGAGGATCAGCTTTAAACAACTGCTCAAAGTAGCCTGCCCAGTGGGTCACAACTGCAGTGTCATCCATAAGGACTGTTCCATCATCCACCAAGTCTCCGAGGAGCAGATTCAGATGTAGGTAATGCTTTGATTCCACTATCAGCAGGACGTGGGTCACTAGGCCACAGATGATGTGTCACCTGCTCACAGATTCGTCTAACACCTACTTATCTGCCCTCAGAGCCCTCACAGCTGTCCTTCTCAGTTCCTACTACGGACTGGAGTTGCCACCAATTTGCATGCTGTGCGTCTTCTCGATAATATCCAGGGTGCCCTGTGAGATGAAACACCCCCTTGTGGGATTACCCGCAACACCAGCACAACCCTTGGAAACCTTCAGGGTCTTATCAAGGATGGTTTCCCACATCACATTAGAGTCAGCAGTCACACCCAAGTGCCTCACACAAACTGCATGCAAACTCAACAGCTTGATCTTGGAGTCTGGCTAAGTCCAGCCTCATTCTCCTAGTAGGTGATAGCCTACTGGATCTAACCTAAATCTTCAGAGTAGCAGCAACAAGTCTTTGGTCAGAATTCACAAGCTGGGCACTTCTGTAGACCCTGCAGCTTGGCAGGAGCCTCCAGCATCTGCCCATTGAAGTCACCCATGACTAGGGGAGTGTCACCTCGTGGGCACCCATCAACCACCGAGTGAAGCTGAGTGAAATGTCTCCGTCAACAAGACATCACTCACCACGGTTGGAGCATAGACTGAGACAACAGACAAGACACCCAAGGAATGCCTTGGCCTGAGTTTCATAATACACTCATTGAAAGGAGTGAAGTCAGACCCCATTGGGAGGAGCCAATCCGTCACAGCAACAGCTACTCCCTAAGTATGGTAGCCATCAAAGGGACCAGACCAAAAATAGGTATACCCACTTACAGAGATCTGGCCACTCCCCGGTCTGCATACCTCAGAGACTGCGGCCAGCAAAAGGCAGAGGTTATGAAGCTTCCTCGATAGCAGAGGAAGGTGGTCATCTTGCCAGAGAGACAAGACGTTCCATGTGCCTACCCGGATGGGCCGCCTCAAATTGTCACCCAAGAGACGCCATGCAGCAGGTGACGCCTCAGCAACACACCAGCCCTGACCCTCAACTGGTCTGACCCTATTATGGTATGATATGATATGATATGTAAATAATTAACTGCTGTCACTGAATAAGTAAAAAATAATGACTAAATATTAGTAATTGAAAGGTAAATACATTAATACAAGTTTATTTGCTGAAATATAGAAAACAGCAAAGTACAATACATTGTAACATTGTAAAACACTGCATTAGATGCTTATACTCTCGATCACTCTAAAGTCTGGAAACATGGCTGTGTGGATGCTATCATCACTCGGCATTAGTAGAAAGTCGTACAGCATATGGCTAAACCAGGAACAGATCAGAATTCGAAGTTGACTACTAAATGTGCATCATTATCACACCACTGTTAGGTCGAAATATTATAAGTTGAACCATTGTGAAGTGAGGAGAACCCGTGTGTAGCTCTGGAAAAAAAATAAGAGGGTATACTATATTTTTTTAAATCTGCATTTTAATTTTTTTTTCCTGGTTTAATCCTGATTCTCCTAACAGACAGAAATACACAAGAACTAGGTGAAACAGGAGATACTTGCAATAACCACAAAACAGCCAGGTGGAGGGCAGAAGAAACTTTCTAATGGCAGAGATGACTGTCAACTTATCCAACAGTGCCTCATAAGGGTGACCTCACTTTTTAGAAGTGACATACAAAAAGAATGATAGACATTACGGTGCTGTGAAGTGACCTGCTAGGAAAGTTCGTATCAGGCTCCTAGACGAAGGACTGAAGTCCCATAAAGCAAAGAAGAAGCCCTTCATTAATGAGGAACAGGGAAGAGCCAGTGTGGAGTTTCCCAAAAAAAATTATATTTTACACAGGTGCATACCATAAACTGAGAAATGAGTGAAACTAAAAATTTTGCTGTGGTTTCTTAATTTTTTTTACGGAGCTGTACCATCCATTCTTGCCACTCATGCCTGCAACACATTTTAAAAAAGTTGAGACAGTATCAATTTAGGGCTAGTAAACAGGTAAAATAATTAAATAATGCTGTCACAGTTGATGTCACCAGGAGACTGTAATCATATGGTACAAAAGCATCATCCAGGAAAGAACTGGTCCTTTAGGAGCAAAAATGTATCAGAAAATAATTTAAAGATATTTTAAAAGATTTAGGGAATCTGGGGGAATTTCGGTGTGTGAAGGGCAAAGGTGCAAGCCTAAGCTGATTACTTGACCTCCGATCCCTCAGACGTCATTCATCTATAATCCATGAAAAAAACCATGTGGGCTCAGGAGTACTTCGGCAAACCTTCATCAAGCATTACAATAGGTAATTACATCCACAGGTACCAGTTTAAACTT
This sequence comes from Heteromormyrus szaboi, assembly GCA_032359785.1. Taxonomy (NCBI): domain Eukaryota; kingdom Metazoa; phylum Chordata; class Actinopteri; order Osteoglossiformes; family Mormyridae; genus Heteromormyrus; species Heteromormyrus szaboi. Next base: position 114,986 of record JAUMHC010000066.1, on the reverse strand, counting down.
TACTATGGCAAAAGGAAGCCGTATGTTAACTGCGTCTAGAAGCACCGTTGACCTTTCTGGTCTGGAAGTTATCTGGAATGGAACACAGTGGAAACGTGAATTGTTGTCAGACAAATCCATGTTTCAAGTCTTTTTTTGGATGATATGGATGCCATGTGCTCCGGATAAAAGAAGAAAAGTCAGGGCCTGTCATGGTCTGAGGCTGTCAGTGCCTTTGGCAAAGGCAGCTTATACCTCTGTGATGGCACCATTAATGTTCAAATGTACAAAGAGATTTTGGAGAAACATATGCTGCCTTCATGATGACATCTTATCCAGGGACTTCCATGTATATTTCACCAAGATCACATCCTGCTCACATTACAAAGGCATGGCTGAGGAAGACGATGGTGCGGGTGCGGGTGTGGGTGCTGGACTGGCGTGCCTGTAGTCCGGACCGGTCCCAATGTGTGGTGCATTTTGAAATGCAAAATACAATGACAAAGACCCTGTACTGTTGCACAGCTTAAGATGTTTGCATGTTACACTAAACTAAAATTACACTAGACCAACTGGGAAAGTGGGTTGCTGCTGGAAGAGGTGTTGGTGTGGCCAACAGGTTAGGTAGGCTGTCCTGTGGTCTGTGTGGATCCAAATGTCCCAGTCCAGTGATGGGGACACTGTGCTGTAAAAATGGGGCTGTCCTTTGGATAAGACATAAAACCGAGGTCTTGACTCTGTGAGGTCATAAAAGATCCCTGGGCCTCTTTTGAAAGAGTAGGGGTGGTACCCCGATGTCCTGGCTAAAATGGTCTACTGTGGCCCTATCAGATCTGGCCACAGTAGACACAGTAGATATATAAATGGTGAATACTTTCCTGCCCCTTCACCACCGTAGCTACTGTGTGGTGAGCATACTGGCGCAGAATAACTGCCGTTGCATCATCCAGGTGGGTGCTTTAGAGTGGTGGCAGTTGAACTGGCTCCCCATTGGTTCGGTGGTGTCTTGAAAAGCGCTATATAAATGTAACTTTCATTCATGCAAATTGTTGTTTTCATTTTTAACTTTAACATATATCCCAGCTTTTCTAATTTGGGGTTGTACTTTAAGCTAATCTAGACAGAGTTCTGATTTTGTGTTTCAATTTCTCTCGCAATCATAATACAGTTCGTAATCTGCGGTTTCCTTTACATCCTGTCTGGGAGCAGCCCGTCAAAAAAGCTGGTAAGTGTCTCCTTTTTCTCATCCTCTGCCAACCAAGTCGGGACCTCTGCCAGCAGGTTGTGTGAAGGTGTCATGTCTCCACCTTCTGGCTTATAAAAATATGCCTGCATTACTTAATGACTGGCAACCAGGTCACACATGTTATAAAGGAAAAACATGTTTTCTCTATCCAGATGGATAAAGTGGTATAGATAATGGATGGATGGATGTTTTCTCTATGTCTTTGCAAAACCATATAAACATATTAAGTACCTTTACAAAAATGACCTAACATTTCATTTAAATGTGAACCAACATGTGTATATAGTTATGTAAATTTTAATTCTTCATGAACCTGTAAAAAACACTTCCGTTCTGTGCAGATCTCAAATTTTAATTTTACAGGGTGGGATACTCATTTATATTCATGAGAGAAGCGCTACCTGATTGGTTAGTGAACGTGCCCTCATTTAAATGTGCAACCTGATTGGCTAGTGAACGTGCCCTCACCTAAATGTGCTACCTGATTGGCTAGTGAATATGCTCCCACCTAATGTGCTACCTGATTGCCTAGTAATAGTGCTCCCGTCAACATTTGCTACCTGTTTCCATGCCCAGCACTCTTTACAGAATTAGGATCAGTCTGCAAACTTGCAGAAACAGCTATTGACATCATATCACCCCAAAGAAGTCCTTAACTGAATTTCCATGTCATTGTTTGCAATGGGAGCTTAGTCTACATTAAATTTAATGTGTTTGAAGTTTGACTGTAAATTTTAAGCATTTGCTTTCCTAATCATAGGCTAATAGTATTCTGACTTATGAGTTCTGGTAGTTAGCATAGTAATTAGCATGGTTTCCTCGGTAGTTAGCGATTAGCATGGTTTCTCATGCATTCTGTCTAAGGCGTTTCACTGGCCAATCAGGTAGTGCTTCTGTCATGAATATAAATGAGTTTTCCTAAACCACACTGTAAAATGAAAATTTATGCTCTGCTCAGCAAAATGGAGTAGTAAACAATACTTCACTTTTCTGTATGCGCTTTCATGGCCAATCAGAGTGCCTTCAACTTGCCTTCAATTTAAGTGCAAAAAGTTGTATAATGAATGCTTATGTAGTCTAGGCTACAGTTAAAGACAACTCCAAATGCAACAAACACAAATGATAACAGTTCTAGTATGTTTCTTGTTCACCTCGTCAGATATCAAGTGTTTCCCATTGTTTTCAAAAAATGCCCGGGCACTTGAGCTCTTTACCAATACATGCACACCTCGCACCCTGCGTCAACATTCGTCACCAAAGTATGTAGTATCTCGCACTTCCACTTAAGTAGGGTAAATGGGATGAAGCCCGAGAGTCTCTTGTTTAGTCAGCCAGATCATTTGACTCAGGTAAGCAAACCACTCTGCATTTAGTCCTACTTCTGATGTTTATAAGTCATCCAAATTTAGCAATGTTTTGACCTATGACTGGTATGTGTGCACACATATCATTTAAATCATTCAGTGTGTTTATATATTTATGATGTATTTTTACCATGCAACTGAATGGGTCCAACTATATAAGTTGCTAGCAGCAGCTTTTGGGAAACACACCCCAGAACGAGAATGAGAGACCAGAAGGAATGAATGGGTTCGCGAATGAGTTGATGAACAAAAGAGTCTCTCCATTCCTTCTGGACTCTTATTCTTGTTCTGAACAAGTGACCCGAAGAAGTGAACGAGTTGTTCAGTTCGTAGGCGAATGAGAGACTCAGATAGGCTACTGAACAAGAACGGTACCTCAGTCATGACTGAAATACACCATTTACTGGTGTAGTATATAGCCTACATGACCAGTGACTTAATTCCCATAGGCTACAAATTAGATTTAGAAATGCAACATTTTCACAATTTAAATGATTTCAGCCAAGGTTTGTTAGCTTTTGGCCTCATTAGCTGACTATGTAATGATTTGGTAGGTTTGCATTTTTAATAAACATCAGTAGCTAAGGTACAATGTTGAGAGACATAGACTATTGAATAACAAATATTTTATTTAACAAATTATTTTTCTCACATGACTTATTAGTGGTATTAGGCTTACTCCTTAGTACAATTTAGCCTAAATAATAGGCTATTTTTGACATATCGAAACACAAGGGTTTCAGATTTATTTTATGCAAACAGGAAGTGCCACTGAATGAGTTGGTGAATGAATCAGAATAAATCTTTTAGGATGGCTGAATCAAATAAACTTTGTCTCCAAAAAAAAAAATATTTATTTCACCCATCATTAGTAAACAAGAGTGCACACAGAGCCCATGGGAGAAGCAAATGTCACACTGAAAATGTTTTATAAACAATAATTGATTCTTATATCAGAATATTCCTCTCAAGATAACATTACCCAAAATAAAAACAAACAAAATGACATAAAATGTGATCAGTGGTGGGCTGGGTTCTACTAATGGCTAATTAGTGCAGCTAACTTTTTTGTTAGTGGCTTAGCATTTCCGCTAACTTTGAAAAATATTAGTTTCTGCTAAATTTAGTTCTGCTAACATTTTTTGCAGGCAATGTAATAATGCATAGTGGTAAAAATCATACAAATTTGTTCCTGTCTGTTGTGGGCGTGTCTGCAACAGTCTATCTGACACGCTGTTGGCTGACCACATGTAAACGCAAGTTGTGATTAGTCGATAACTTGTACTTATGGTATTCTGGACTAAATGTAAGTGAACGAAGTTCATTTAAATTAGGGTACCTTGAACTAATTGGAAAACAAGCTTGTATCACAAAGCTGGGTTTCTTGCATAGTCGCATAATTTGTTGGATTTCAGGAACTCTAGTTTAAATGGACTTTATTTTAGTTCATTTACATTTAGCCCAGACTACCTTAAAAACGACACATTATCCGGCTAAACAAGAAATCCTGCTTCGGCCTCTGGTTATTTTTACTTTCTGGGTTCTGATTGACAGAGCTATAGACTAATACAAAGTTAAGACCCTCCTTCCTGCGTTCGTTTTTCTCTCGGAACTCGGAAATTCCGAGTTGAGTGACATCACGTCAGACAATCTCCCGTTCGAGCTACCCACATCTCGGAACAAACATGGCTGCCTCCATGAACACATTGCTGTGTGTTGTTGCTTTATACTTTAGCAGATTTGGAGTTTTCCAAATGGAGAAATGGAGATTTTTCCGAGAGACAAACAAGACACACGAACTAGTCAAACCACATTAAAAGCTTTATAAAATATTTTAGTACATTCATAGCGATGTTCTCATCCGAGTTCTGACTTGGAGAGAAATCTAGGTAACTGGCGCCATGTTTGTAGTCCCCAACTTGCCTTCACTGAGGGCAAAATGTCAACCTGAGCCAGTTGCAGAATAGGACTCCTCCAACAAAAGTGATTATATGTCATTGAAAGAAAATTGACCCTGTTGAATCCAATGTTCCCAAGTTGAGTAAGTCCTAATTATTCCTAGGTAATCACTCCTTGTGGAAATAAATTGCTAAACAGGTAAGAATTTCAGCTCTAGGTATGTTTTCAAGGGTCTCAAAGCCAAAAACCAAACCAAAGCTAAATTCATATAATGAAAGTTAGCAGTTATCATTAGCTTGAGCTAAATTTTTTAGTGGTTTATCGGTTTAACATTATCAAATTAAATGTTTGAGTTAGTAGATTAACAGTTATTGAAGCTAACTTTTCAGTTAGCAGTGCCCTGGGACAAGGAATGTAGTCCGAATAAATTACCGAGTCGAGCTTTAACTGTAGCGCGACTTAACTGTGCATGTAAGCTGACTATAAATCCTCAGCAACATGGACTGATTTCCTAAAAAATTATAATCTCTGGTCATGAGCTAAGGTTTGGTGTTTTTCACTCTGTTAGCCTATGTGATGCTGTTAAGGTGCTTTTTCAAGAGTCTGTAAAGAAAAGTGGTGCGATTAGTCTTCAGTCTGTAGCGGGTGGCAGACAGGTTGGCAGACGCCGCTGTCCAGGCAGGTCATTGATTTTTCCAAAATTAACATCACATTATACAATAACACCACATTGTGTATAACTTGACAAAATGCGACAACTTTTAATCATAAAATGCGATGTTATCACAGAATGCATTGTCATACACCGTGTAACAACATATAATGTAATAACTCGACAAAATGTAACAATTTTTTATTAATGTATAATTTAGGTACATTTTTAGGGGTGCATTTCCCAAAAGCTTTCTGGCGTTAACTCTGTTATCTCATACTTAAAATCGTTGATTAATGAGTGTTTCTCAAAACCCTTTGTAACTAAAGTAGTTTGTAACCTCATTCATAAACTAACAAGTGATCCGACCAACTCTTTTCTTTATTTGAACTTTTGCCTGCTATTTTGTCACAGAGACACAGACGTTTCTTGAAATTTATCACAAAAACATGCTGATACTCTTTTTTGGACAATGATGATTATAAGGAAAAGTAGTAAAGATGCCCCAATGTTCGTGGTCGATCATTTGAATACATACAGTGTTAGCAATTTATGATCATGAGGGAAGTCAGGGAGAGAATGGGGGTTCTATTTGGCACCACTAGGGTGATAAGGAAGTAACTGAATTTACTGTGGCCAGAGAAGTGGCTGAGCTACCATTTGCTCTTACAGGAATCTCCGTCCTGTCCTGTCCCTCTCTCAGGATCTTCAAACTCCAGGAGGTCATTTTTTATATGCAAATGCACTCACAACACCTACACACAGCACCTTGTTGGGGAGGGCCTTTTGGGGTTTAAAGGGGGGTGACAAACTGTCCTTAATTTTTATTTGAACTGCATTTCAATATCCGGTGTATTTATACACTGTATTGCATTATATTATTTTTACTGTTCAATAAACCACCGTTTTGCTGAAACGAGTGTATTCCTTACAATGATGATAATTATGATCATTATAATAATATAATAATAATGTTACAAAATCAAATTATAATGTAGGCTATAAATGTATTACATTTTATTTTTTTCTAAAGTCATTACATAATGTGGTGTTTTTACATAATGCACTGTAACAATGCATTATGTAGAAACACCACATTAGTGATGAAAATTTGTAACACTGTGAGTTTAGTACAAAATACATTATTACAGGGTATTAAAGTAGCTGGCTTTTCTGACAAAAAGGATCCACAAAAATGTCACTGAAGATTTGTTTACAAAATCCAACCTTCACACAGCTTTCATTTTCAAGCACATAAATATCAGATGGCACAAAGCAGGTGCACAAATAGTTACATTTATGGGTAACATCCACATTTTGGAGAGGACATATTGTGGGTTACCATCCTGACTTTGAAGTTCTGTACTTATTAATCCTAATAACTTGCCTACCTTGCCGCTGTCCTTTTTTACACATGGGTATTTCTCAGTTATAACAAGACCACATGCCTCCCTTTCCTCTTCCATCAGGTGACTGCCAGCCTGGCCCTGACCATCGCCTCTTTAATCACTGGAGCACTGGCTTTCATGTTTAATCTCTCCACTTTCATCATTCAACGTAGAGAAGACATCTATTACTATGATTACGACATCAATTACAGCAACCTGACAAACATTGATGGCATCTGGAGAACATTCCATAAGGTGCCCATTTTCAGGCTCAAAGATACACATTTTTGAACCGGATAACATTCATGAACATGCATGATTCATGTGTTAGGTAAGTGTTAGGGTTAGGCCTTGCAGAGCTGAGAGTATTTGCCCTCCCCCTCACAGAACCAGGTGTCCTGCATGGAGGGTATCTGGCTTCTTCACTGCTTTGTGGGCGGCGTGATCCTCATCATGATGACGGCATTTTCCAGAGCTGCTCTGAGGTCCACTAAAACACAGGTACAGTGTGGTGACATCATAACCATCATTGACATCACAGTACCATCTCTACCTACTGCTGTCCCAGCTCATGCTGGCAGACAATGCACGGCTGATTGAAGCCACGTCAACGCGTGACGTCTTTTGAGCTTAAATTGAATTGTCCCTCTGTGTCCTTTTGCTTTTAGGCGATGGTCATAATGTACAATCGACCATCAGCGTAAGACTGGGCAGCAAGCAAAAAATCCAGAACTTCTGCTCCAGTACAGTAATGTGGGATCCATGGATTCCTGGTGTTCTGGGGAACTTAGTAGCATCAGCTTGAGGTTATACTTTAAAAACACAGTATTATGCTATAAGATGTGCTGAAATACACACAAAATACTTGTAGAAATCAAGGTTGGATTGAAGTTTACCTGTACAAAGCATAGCTGTATACTCAGCATATTAAAATAGTATTAATAACCTTTTAAAAAGTAACTTCTTGCTTTTAAAGCACCTTATAATATGTTGCTGTTTTGCCCCCCCCCCAGGAATTTGCTTTTTGTATTTATGGATCAAATGTAATGCATGCAAACTAACAAAATACCTAACAGACCACATGTAAGGAAGACGTAACTTTTTTATATGTATGTGTTTGTCTATAATAAACATAATAAACACAGACCTTTGTCTTGATATCGAGAAGGTTTCTTAAGGATGTCTCAGTGACATGGATCCAAGCATTTCAATGTGCATTGTATTTAGTATAACTGTGTTTGTGTCCATTAAAACTTTGGTTGGTTGGTTGGTCTCCAGCCGTAGGGGCTCTTAGGGTTACACGTTCACCCGCACAGACCCTTGTCCTACTTCCCCATTCCCTTCTTATATAAAATCCTGCTGGTGGTCGCTGTTAGCTAGTTTTCATTTCCCAGTCAGCATCATTATTGCACAGCACCGTCTTTTTTATTAACATGCACTGACCAAAATTCTCCTTAACTTTTTAAGGATTTTGTGTATTTGGCTTTTTCATGTAGTTTAACTGGGGAAAAACCAGAAAGTGCCACAATAGCTGTGCTGTTCCCCAACACGACTCTGCTTCGTGGGAGTCTGCGGCTTCCCAGCATCCGGCAACCATAAGGAATGCCGGGATAATGAGGAAATACGGCATCTTACTGGTCAGACCGTCCCAGGGCTCCCCCCCCCCCCGGCCCCCACTCCAAATACCGCTGCCTCTTTTCATTTCCCTCCCCCTCTCTTCCTGCTTCCCTGTCGTCATCCAGTTGTGCAATGTCTCATCCTGTTATTTTTCGTTTAGCCCTTAGCATTTATGCTTGTATGTTTACTCATCCCTGCTATTTATACACCTACACCGTACTTTAGCATGTAGGAATATCTTTGCTGTTGTACCCTATTTGTGGCCTGCTGGCCAGCCAACTTCGCCTCATTACAGGGACCTAAACGTGCTGTATTTGTAAAGAGTATGTCTTGAAGTACAAATTCTTTGCAGATACCCCCCACTTAATTGGCTTTGTTTCTTAGTGCTTTTTGAAACAAAAAACTGAAATACTTCCTGCAAAGTGGCAGAGGTATATTAGTGATCATTTACGTCCCATAATATATAGCATTAAGAATTTCTTGTGTCCATGAGTGCTGGACTTAAACAAGGCCCTTAATCACCCAAAATGGTTCAAGGGCACCAGACAGATGACTGAGCCTCTGCTCAGACCCCATGCTTTTCTCTCAGCCTGTACATATGTGTGTGAAAGTCTTAAAAAGAGCAGGTAGATGGGGCATGGGAAAAGTAACACAGCCCAGTATCACTCTACTCATGCTTGTTCAAATAGCCAGTCATTAATTGAACATATACTGTGTATTGTGTACATTATATGCACATCCCAGTGAGCAGCACCTCGATCACTGGCCATGTTAAACCCAGGCAGGGCAGCATCCTGGCAGGTGTGTGGCGTGTTGAGGCTACAGGGGGCACTTCACTTCAGCAGGGCAGACCCCAAGAACTTCAGATCCTCTCATATTATTTCAACATTGCAGTTGAAGAGGAGATTAGGATGAAGGTGAGCTGCAGTCCATGGAGAGAAACTCCACAGCACAGCTGCTCCCCCCCGCAGTCCCCTGAGCTGCGTCTCTCTTGTGTCTAGGACACGCTGTGGGACCTCGGCAGTGCTGCCAGTGCTGAGAAATAACTAAGATGTCCTCATAGAGATGGCCAGCCCGGCTGGGGGTGGAATTCACTCCCCGGGGTTCTGCATAGGATTCATCATAAACTTTAGCTGCAGATGTGGACTCAACCCCCCCCCCCCAAGGTCCCACATGGGATTCATTGTGAACTTTAGCTGCAGATGTGGACCCTCCCCTCCCCACCCCACCCCCCATCTCTTCTCTCCCGGTTGTGTAATACACTCTGCTCTTTTTTCTGCTTAAATCAGGTCAGTGAGCCTCCACCCTTTAACCACTTTGTTTGTGATTGTTTGTTTATCTGTGTACTTCACCGACTCCTGGTATGTTTAGTGTAGTCACACTTTCACTTTTTTCACACCTCCTTGATTACTGTATCTGTTCAGTTGTTTTCTATTTCGCTGTTTTTCACGGCTTTCTGCATTTATAAAATGGAGGGAGTCGCGAGCTGCGGTGACAGTAGTATTTTTTTGTGCGCAAAAGTCATTGCCTCCTGTCACGTTCTGTCATGTTTATGTAAATCAAGCTCCAGTCTTTCTCCTCACCCTTGGCTCTGCTTTCATTTATCAGATTTATTAGTGACGTCTAATTAACTCTGTCTTTCCATTATGAAACTCGAACGACTCTGGGCAGCTAATGTACTTGGCTTTGTCAGAAGGGTTGCAGCGGCCACGCGTATGTTTCAGTTGTGACTCGGTGGGATTAGGGGTCTTACAGCGCTTTCCAACCCTCCGTGGTACAGAATACTATAGTCATATAATCACCACGGGAACATTTTTGTTGATGAATTTGATTTATATCCGAGGCTTTTCCAAAGGAAAAAATACAGTAACCCCTTCACCCCCTCAGTTTGACATTCGCGGTTTCGGTTATTTGCGAGTTGGCCGAGAACAATTAAAACAGGAATATTTTTAGAGCTTACCGAAAGATCGCAGGAACTCACAGATGACGCGTAAGCAAAATAATACTTAAAATGATTCGGATCACATAAAATCATCTATAAATATTACTGACACAATATTTGTTAGTGCAAGTGTATCTTTAATACTTAAAAGTCTTGACTTGTGTAAGCCGTGTATCTTTGTCTCACAAGTTAGCTGTCGTTGTGACTGTGGAATCTCGCGTTTCTTGCAGTAACTTTTAAACATTGCACATTATACGGATACATTCGAACATTCAAAAATTAATTAAAATTCGTACGTAAAGCAATCTGGGAAACAAAGGGGTGTGCAACAGTCGCCATGAGCCCAAAATGCTAAACCACCATGTCATTACAGCTGAAAGAACCCATAATATTAGCCATTAACACGATTTTTCACAAATAACGAAATGGTTTGAAGCGCAAAAATAATCGGTGTGCAACGTTGTCTGTGTACTGGACATCACAATTCTGTCATTAAAAACGCCCTACCTTCCATTAAACGTTATTAAAGCCAGAAAACTTAATATCGAATATCAGGCTAACTTAGCCGCGGTGATAGACAATGACAAAGCAATTTGACATGAAAAGTGTACAGTACAGCACTGTTTGTTTAGAAGTAGTTGTTTAGAAGGCATTAAATAAACTTATTGTGTTATCGGTCAGTTTAACAGCCTGGGTTCAGGTTGAAGTGCGAATTTTCACAATGTTCCGCCCCTAACCCTCGCAAACTTACTGTATCAAATGTAATAGTTACTGTACATATTTCTAATTCCTGGCACTGTGCATGGTATTCTCTCACCATTCGTGCATTTCAAATTGCTGGTATGTTAAGAATTGCATAGGAATTTTATAATTAAATTTACAATTACAATAGCAGTCAAAAGTCTGAACACACCTACTGAAAATAATTTATTTTTCAACAAGATAATGACCCTAAGCACACCTCAAGGTTATGCAGTAAGTTTATTATCTTATGAAGGAGTAAAGAGATGCTGCGATAGATGACCTGGCCCCCACAATCCCTGACCTAAACCCTGTAGAGCAGGTTTTGGATGAGCTGAATTGAAGAGCAAGACCATGGTATTCAACTTGTGTGCAGAACTTAAGGAAACTCCTTTAGGATTGTGGGCGAAGCATCCCAGGTGGCTATACCTGCAAGCTGGTGTCACGTCCTGCCCGCCATGTCTGCCTGACTCTCCTGTCTAAGGTTTTGATGGTGCGTGTCCTTTCATTCCCTGCCTTGTCAAGTATCTTGGCCCTATACCCTGTTGTTTGGTCCTATGTGCCCGAAGGGCATACTTGGGATGGTACTGTCACGTCCTGCCCGCCATGTCTGCCTGACTCTCCTGTCTCCTCCTTGGCATGGCTTCTTAGAGCCAAGCCGGGTGTTCATTTGTCTTACCTCTTGTTCCTGCCTACATGTTAACAGCAGTTGCCTGTCTGCTCCCTCATTAGTCACGTATTTAAATGTCTCTAAGTCCTGTATTCCCCAGATCTGTCATTAACATGGTATCATTTGGTTGCCTGTGCCTTCCACTCTGATCCCCTGTGACCCCATTTGTTTCCAGTTTTGTTCGGTTCAATAAATCCCTCTTTTGTTTCTCCACCATGCTTGCTCCCTGAGTTCTTTCTCCCAGCAGTTCATGCGAGAATTATGGATCTCGCAAACAACCCCAACAGCCCACTCCAGTTTCTACGCCTCCTTGAATCCCACAGTTTGGATACCCTAAGTGCTTAGGTTAAGGGAGTGGAAGAGGTTGCTAGTGCCGTGGGACCTGCCTCGCCTCCAAGCAGAGGACTTAATTTCCCTTCTGGACACCAACCTGAAGCTACGGACGAACCCCGTGATCTGGGAGATCCCCGAGGCCACACTTCTTTTCTGGTCTGCCAGCAAGCTGCTTGTGAGGCTCACCCCTGGAGCAAATCCATGGGAGGCAATGGAGGTATGGAATTTGTTGGAGGAAGTGTGCGAGATGTTCGAGCATGAGATTGGTCAGACTACCCCCTGTTTTCCGCCTGAAGCCGTTAAACCTCCCTCTTCCCTGGAGCTCACCATGACCCTCCAGCTCGTGCCTGCTGGCTAGCCTCATATCCGTAATATAATACCGTCACCTTCCAAAAAGTGAAATATACCATGATAATAATTTTAGGTCATATCGCACAGCCCTAAATCGTTCAGCCCTAGTGGGAAGGAAACGCAGAGGAGGTGGACTACCCACACTCTTTCCATGCCCAACCCAGGTGAGGTATTTGCTCCTCCACCCAAGCTTCTAAAGTCCACCCCTGTATAGGCCGCCGCCATACCTGCCCAGTGAGGGCCACTTTGTCTTGCCTGTCTCCAAGTGTCCTGGATTCATTCTGCCTGCATCCAGGTGTCCCGGCTTCATCCTGCTCACCTCCTGGTATCCCAGTTTCAACCCACTTGCCTCGAGGTGTCCTGGCTTCGCCCTGCTCATCTCCAGGTGTCCCAGCCTTGCCCTGCTTGGTCCAGCACTGTTTAGCACCCACCTCCCTGTTCTCTGACATCCAGCCAGTGCTTGCCTTGTTGTCCCTTAACATCCCGCCGGTGTCCACCTTGTCTCCTGTAACTTGCCTGCGCCGACCTTGTCGTCTCCTGTGGTCACACCGCCAACACCTGCCTTGGCGTCTCCTGCAGTCAACCCCTCGGTACCCGCCTGCTGCATTCAATAAATCTCCCTTTTGTTTCTCCACCACGCCTACTCCTTGAGTCCTTTGTCCCAGCAGTTCATGACAGCTGGTTGAAAGAATGCCAAGAGCCTGCAAAATTGTCATTAAGAAAAAAAGGAGATGTTGAACACTTCTCTGGGTTATTGCAATACTTATGTATTACTTCACTACCTTGAGGCTTTCTACTATCAGATGAATAACAGCTAAAATAGAGACTAATGCATTAAAAGCAGGTGTGTTCAATCTTTTGAGTGGTACTGTTCATAAAAACAATAGTGTAGCAGGAACATTCTCCATAAAGTCATTGGAATCATTTAGCAATTTGATAATATTGACAGTAAAAGTCACTTTCCTGATTTGTTGAGGAGATCTATTGAATCATTTCTGTTAAAAAAAGAATTAACCTCAGTTAAGGTCATTAAACTTTTACCCACTAAAGTAAGGTTACAAGAAAAGTGTTGGTGTCCAGTGCTGGACAGGATGGATATGCTGCAAGTCTCTGCCACGAGAAGGGAAGCCGCAGGAGACACTACAGAAGTGGTGGGCTTCAGCAAACCCCTGCACCGCTTCATGAGGGTGGATCCCAAGAGCATCGGGGTAAGACCACTGCCCAAAAAGATCCCCAGTGCACACTGGTGGGGAATAACTCCATCATCATCTTGACATGATGTGCTGATCCTGCTTACATATGACTTCTGTGATTCGACCTCTTGTCCTGCTTTTGTACAGGTCGTGATGCTCATCCTGGGAGGCACGCAGTTTATAACAGGAATTCCAATGAAGCGAGATATCACAAGGAACTCCACGATCATCTACAGCTCATTCTGGCTGGGGATCCTGGTCGGTTGGTGTGGTGTGTCGTATCCAGCCTGATAGCTACGTCAGGCTAGCTAAGCAGTCCATTCTCTCAATTAGGAAATGTCTGCAGGTTTAATGCTTCACTTGCATCTAGGTTATTCAAGAGAATCTGATCCAACACTCAGATTTTTTAGATGTCAAATCAGAAAGGTTCACTTTATGTGTGTAACTTTTTTAAATCTATGCTTGAGAGTTATCACAATTCCAATAATTACAATGACTATTATTATTATTATTCATGATATCCAAATTGTCTCTGAAAGTTGTTCTCTCTCCAAATTTTCACACAGTTCAGCATCTGTGGTATTATTTACATCATTTCTGAAAAGAGAGTGTCCAAAAAAATGGTAAGTATTTGTTTTTTCATGGATTTTTCAGTATTGTATTTGTCATGAAAACAACAAGATATACATTCACATTCCACCCGTTTCCTAATAAAGCCACTGAGAGATTCAGAAATCCTACAGCCGGGCCACTTTTCCTACCGGTAGCCTAGCTTGGTGCTGGTTTATTACTCTACTGCTGAAGCATGTGTGTTAGCCTAGCTTGGTGCTGGTTTATTACTCTTTTGCTGCAGCATGTCAATTAGCCTAGCTAGGTGCTGCTTTATTACTCTACTGCTGAAGCACGTCAATTACCCTAGCTTGGTGCTGGTTTATTACTGTACTACTGAAGCATGTCAGTTAGCCTAGCTTGGTGCTGGTTTATTACTCTTCTGCTGAAGCATGTCAATTAGCTTAGCTTGGTGTTGGTTTATTACTGTACTGCTGAAGTATGTCAATTAGCCAACTTGGTGTTAGTTTATTACTCTTCTGCTGAAGCATGTCAATTAGCCTAACTTGGTGTTGGTTTATTACTCTTCTGCTGAAGCATGTCAATTAGCTTAGCTTGGTGTTGGTTTATTACTGTACTGCTGAAGTATGTCAATTAGCCAACTTGGTGTTAGTTTATTACTCTTCTGCTGAAGCATGTCAATTAGCTTAGCTTGGTGTTGGTTTATTACTGTACTGCTGAAGTATGTCAATTAGCCAACTTGGTGTTAGTTTATTACTCTTCTGCTGAAGCATGTCAATTAGCCTAACTTGGTGTTGGTTTATTACTCTTCTGCTGAAGCATGTCAATTAGCTTAGCTTGGTGTTGGTTTATTACTCTACTGCTGAAGCATGTCAATTAGCCTAGCTTGTTGTTGGTTTATTACTCTACTGCTGAAGCATGTGTGTTAGCCTAGCTTGGTGCTGGTTTATTACTGTACTGCTGAAGTATGTCAGTTAGCCAACTTGGTGTTAGTTTATTACTCTTCTGCTGAAGCATGTCAATTAACCTAACTTGGTGTTGGTTTATTACTGTACTGCTGAAGTATGTCAAATAGCCTAGCTTGGTGCTGGTTTATTACTGTACTGCTGAAGCATGTCAGTTAGCTTAGTTTGGTGCTGATTTATTACTGTACTGCTCACTCATGTCTGTGAGTAACTTTAGTTATAACCTGGACACTAAATTCTGCAGATCATGTCTGACAGCAAGATTCCAACAAAGTAAATAATGAAAATATTAGGGATGAGACAGCATTGTTGAATATTCAAGTATGAAAAAAAAAACATAAAAAGGAATAATAAGTGAGCTATTTGAAATCCTACTTAGTGGCAGTGTGCCAGGATCAGCGCCCGCCTGAACCTGTCCCATGTGCCTTCTCTCCATGCGGCCAGCAGGCCCATTTGCTGGTGTCTTAGTGTGTTTCCCCAGTCCCTGAATCATTGTATGGCTCAATGGGCTGAGTCTGTGGCTCAAAGACAGATGCTCCTTGTGTCATGGGGTTGAGGTTGTCCTGAGGCCAGTCTAACTTTGTTTAATATATTGTTTTTATATTATCCCCAGTTGTCTGGTGTTGTTAATGTATGTCTTTGCTTTACTATCCTGCTCTTGCTCTGATTCTCAGTGGTTCATTGTGGCTGTTAACTCTGTGTTAACGCTGTGATTATTAGTTGTAGTCATGATAGTTATCCCGTGTTCCTCCCTGCCTTGTTGTTCTTAGTGTTGCACCCTGCCTTAGTATCTGTTTTACCAGCTTTGTTTTGACCTTGTGAATCATTTTATTTTCTGGTTCTCCCTTTTTGTACTATTTTGTTAAATAAACCCCTTTTGATGAAAGCCACAACGTGGATTGTACCTCCTTTGTCATGCCTTGCCATAACACAGTATAATTAGTTTTGAATTATCCATTGTTGGATAATCTTTGTCCAAGGTTGGAGGTAAACTTGAGAACGAATCATTGTTTTTGTGTAAGCTCAAGCCAAGTGGCTTTTTATTGTCATTTCAACTATGTTTGGTATAGTATGCAGTGAAATGAAACAACATTCCTCCAGGACCATAGTGTTACATAAGACAACACAGGACCACAAAGCTACACAGGATGACATAAAGCGTATGTGTGTGCAAACAGTGCAGGACAGTGCAACAAGACAAGACAGTGTCACAAACGACAGTGCAGCGCTAACTGGCTGCATGTACACTCATTCAATTAAATTTATTTTTATATTTAGAACGTGGTGATCAGTGGTCATATAGCGCCTTTCACAATAGAGCTGCCCTGATAGCTGCTGTATGACACGGTGCATCGTCTTCCTGTTGTAACGTGACATTTCTCGCCTGACAGTTTGCCGCATTTCCTCATTGCTGTGGCATAGGCTGCTTGAGGATTGGCCACCCCCTGTTGGTCACAGATAGCCACTACAATAATATTAAAAAAAACATGGTGCTTATTTAGGAGATGGTGAAGCAACATGTATTGCTAACCAGCTAGCTAGATACAATCTTCTCACTAAACTTGCTAGCTATATATTTAGTTTTTGAAACACCGGGGGGGGGGGGGGGGCCGGAAGTGACTGCTCCCCTGACCTGGAGTCCCAGTGGCCTTGCAGAGCAGAGAATGTTTGCCCCCCCCCTCACAAGCTCAGGTGTCCTGCATGGAGGCACTTTTCATGGGTGTGTTGTGATACATTCTGCATCATTTATACAGAAAATTCAAAAACAGGAAAAAGGGAAGAGAAATAAAGAAAGACAGCCAGATGACAGCAGAGGAGAGGAACTAAAAACTCACATGTAGGAAGAAAAAAAATCTCTCGGCGTACAAGGGCAACTGACTACCCACCATCCCCCCATCTCCCCCCCCCAGCAAGTTAACATTATAGAAAAAGAAAGATTGGCCTTGCTTTTAAAAGTAAGATGTGCTCATAGGTTGAATCCACAATGTCACCCTTCCTTGGTACTGAAACAGAACTGAACCAATCATAATCATTTCATCCTTGATCACTCATAGTGTGATGCATTTTTAAGAAATTTAACAGAAATGAGCGAGAGGAACTAGCGAACAAGAACTAACCACCAGAAGACATTCCTTTTGCGCTGCATGGAAATGTTTTGGGTTCCACAGAGACGACATTAAGCAAGTGATTTGTCAGCAGTGTTTTGTGTTTGTTGGTACATCCTGCAGCAACAAGAGTAAGAGAATTTGATCATGCTGCTGCTTTTAATTTTATGTACATTTAGGTTGTCATGGTTGTTGTTAAAAATCTTTTTGTGAAATTTGTTATTAATAAAAAATTTTAATGAGTGAATTGTCAGTGAACTAGTAGAGACTTTTTAGCAGGTGAAGCAGAATGTGAACTACTAATTTGCCATTCCCAGTAAAGACAGACTGTACTGGTAGATAATAACACATTCTATTGGGATTAATTTTTTTTTGGGGGGGGGGGGGCATTTTTCAGCTCCTTTTTTGTTTTATGGTTATCGTCATTTTCATTGGAACATTCCAAATATCACGGCTACTGTTAATATTTTAGCTTGTCCTTTTGCAGCAATGCAGTGATGTTCCATTTTGTATGGAAATAAATGACTGGAGGAGCCTATAAGCCAGAGAAGTATTGTCAGGATTGTGTTGTTAAAAATAAAGAAATTGCCATTCGCTACATCAGGCTATTAAATGTTATCGTATTCTACTGCACTTAGCTTTCACTGTCAATTTAATTTATTCAAGCTACTTTTGAATGTTTTTGTTATCCTTTTGCAGCCACATGTAATATCTCTTTTTATATAGAAATAAATACTTAGATCCATACATGTTTCTCTGTGTGTGGTGGGGAAGGGTTATTCGAATATTATTCAAATACTGACTGGCAAAATTTGAATAATAATTCTGCCTGAAATTCCCATCCCTAAAAAATATAATCTATAGAATATTAAACGTATTTATTTCAAATTAAGTGGTATTTGGAAAACTGTTTGTGTTCAGGTAGGGTTGTTCAATGTTCATCAAGGTTTTTTTCTGGATAACTGAACCTTTAAAGGAAACCACATCATCCTTAAACCATCATCATCATCATCATGTCTCATTTTAAAGATCTGAGCTCTGGTAGAAACTGAATGACTTCCGAAGCTCAGCACTGTCAAGGTCACACTAAAATGAGAGTGCAGGTTTCGCCACCCTTGCTGGATGTGATCATAAGCTCAGTCCCAAACCTTCATCTTCCAAAAGTTTCGTCTGAACCAGGAGCTTGGATTAAACCATGTAAGCCATTCTAATCTCTGCCTTGCAGGTAACAGCAAGCATGGCCATCAGCATCATCTCCACCCTTGGTGCCATCAAGGCCTTCATGGACTATGTACACTTCATGGTCCGTCTGCTGTACTTCTCCCTTTATGACCACTACTACGAGGACAGCTACGAGCCATACAATGCGACAGAGCACATGACGGAGCATGTCACAGAGAGCCCGACTCCCACCAGGAACAGCGAGACATTGTGGCTGCAGTATCACAGGGTGCGTCATCTTCCTATCCTGTGACATTTTTCAGCTGAGGGTTTGGTGCATTTGCTCATTTTTGCAGCATAGGCTGCTTGAGGTTTGGCCGCCCCCTGTTGGTCATGGATAGCCACTACAGTAAATATTAAATAAACATGGTCCTTATTTAGGAGGTGCTGAAGCAGCATGTTCTGGTAACGAGCTAGCTAGATACCATAGATATAAACACTAGATATCGCATTCAGCCTCTCAGCATACGTCAATACCGCCGCCATATTGGGATGGGGTTCTGAGCACATTCAACCACGCTTCTTTGATGGTCAGTACCAGCGAAGATGCTGGACTTTTTGCTGAACAGGGTTGTGAAAGCAGATATAGGTTCTCAGGATATATTT
>JAUMHC010000066.1:76451-91029 GCA_032359785.1 Heteromormyrus szaboi | reverse complement strand
TGATCGGCTGTTACTTTTGGGCATATGTTATAATGCTGGTTGTGTGTGCTGTTCAACAACATTTAATGTTTGATGCTTGTTGTGATTCATACAGATGTTGTATGGCGTCTTTCTATCCTCAGCAGACATGGAAGCAGATTATCTGTTTTATTTCTTTCTTTTCTCTTTGTCTTTCTCTCTTTTTTTTCTTTTCCTTTTCTTTTCCTCTCTCTCCCTCTCTCTCTTTCCCCCTTACCTGTATTCCTCGATACCCCGACATCCGCGCCTTTGTCTCCGTTCAGTTCCTCCTCGGCACAAAAATATTATTATAATTAAACGTACTAATGGTTTATTATTAATATTAAAATAATGAATAAGAAATCTTTATTTTTTGAAATGTATCTTATTATATAATAATAATTAATGTTACTGTCTATCATTGTCTAAATGTATTTTTACTGTCTAAATGTATCTATTCAGCTATAGTGTAAACATGCACGATGCTATCACAGCGAATGCAAGGCTGAGAGTGAGGCTGAGAGTGAGACTGAAGCGTTACCCTTTGTTTCCGCTGAGAGAAGTGCAGCGTGACTCATTTCCCCGCGTGTACAAGTTATCTTAGGTTGGCGTTCACGGTTTGACTTCTGAGATTCAGATCGAGCTCTAGGTAATTTTTTTTCGAACTGGTTGGTTCGACTTTTAAGAAATTCGAGTTCTAATGAGTTCGAGAACTGAAGTACCACTGTAATAATGAGGTAATGCTGGATAAATTATTTTACTGGTGGCAGCCCTTCGCGGACAACTTACCCTACAAAATAGAGCAAGTTGAGGAAGGCGTAAAGTAAATTTCCCCACGGGGATCAATAAAGTATCGATTATTAATATTATTATTATTATTATTATCCATCATAAATATAAACACAATACCACTACTTACAAAATGGCATTTTAGGAGTCAACAACAATTATGCCCTGATTCTGACAAATGAAACACTATAGTGTCTGTCAAATGATTACCAGTGCCTTTCCTCTAGGAAAAAGCCTTGATTTTGTCTATCAAATCTGGTTTTGTGTCTTCTGACTCTTCCAACCATAGTCTGAATATGTTTGAGGAGTTCCTATATAGGTTATATATTATTACCAGGTCATATGATGAAATCATTTTTGTTTGGGGGGTGGGAATTAAACTATTTTTGCAAATATACTATGTTAATATTTGTAGGACTTCCTATTGCCTCTCTTACCTATATTTGTCCCGACGCAGAGTGTTTTACATTTGGCTTAAGGTATCCAGCTAACTGGGAAATTCTGCTTTGTGCAATATCCCACAAGTCTCTTGGGTTGTGCCTAATCTATTCAGAAAAGTTTTCTCTTTTCTCGAGTTGCACGACGTAAATCGCTTTTTCTTTGACTCGAATGTGCATGCGCGCGGCAGACCGACAATCCGCGCAGTACGTCGCTATAGGTAACAAGCTTCACATTTCTGCTACTAATCGAATAAAAGTATAGACATGGCCAATTGTCGCTGAGTTTTACCCGTTTAAAACCATTTACGGACACAGGACTGGACATATAAACGTGACCAGGAAGAAAAAAGAATTGCGGCGGAAGAAAATAAAGTGAGGTTATATTTTAAATATATTGGCACGTCTTAATTGTAATTTCTTGAACCTGGTATTTTAAATACTACCTGCACACTTAACTTGACTCTAATTGCACATGACCACTTTGTACTGTCTCTGTCCTGTTTACTGTACATAGATAGTTAGTTAAAACTAGTTTCTATTCTTAAAAATGTAGTTATTTATGTGAAATTTCTGTTTTATATTTTTGGTATATTTTTTATCTTTATAATGTACCATGGGGGACCTGGGTGGAACGACATTTCAATACACTGTATATTGTATATATTGTTGTATTGTCAATAAACCAATCTTAATCTTAAACTACGAAATTCTAAATTAGATGTATATTTTCACAAAAAAAACGGGAAAGAATATTAATTTTCTGGGACAGTTGCTCAAAAAAGAAAACAATCGTGGGAAAGGTCATGTGGCAACCCTAAGTACAGTAAGGAAGTATATGTACTTAGTTTATGCCTTTAGTGTCATTGTGCAGATATGTATATCTATAAAGCTGGAGTGTACCCCTATGTGTAGCGTCGGAGCATATCATAAAGCACTGATTAAACAAGACAGGTAACTGGAGATATCCAAGGGAGAGTCATGGGAACATTATATGCGAATTTGTATATTGTTCCTTCTCTTTGCTAACAGGAGGCGGATAAAGCTGAAAAGTTAAATGCGAGATTAGCCTAAACACTGGAAATAAACATGATCGTCACGGCTTTTTAAAGTTCGTGTGCATTGTTGACGCCTATGGGTCCTTTTTGCCTCCCTCGGCTTTCCGTAGAATCCATTCTGATTCGACGCTGCGCCTGTTTCCGGTCCTTTTTGCGTCCGTGAACCATCTGACGGCACGCTGCTCTGAACCACGATGCCAGTTAAGATCATACTGGAAACGGAGGATGAACCGGAGACTGCCACGGAGAACATTAAAACCCCGAAGGTAAGAAGGCGTGTGTTTCGGTCCGGGAGTCGCGCTGTTTTACAGCCTCTCGTAATAATCAGCCAGCGGGAGTCGGATGGACTTTCCTGTACACGTGTTCACGCGCCATGTGGCCACTTAGAAAGTTTTGAAAATGTTTTGTAAACTACTTCTTAGTTGGCTTATTTTGAGGGTTAGCCATCGGGCCCTACAGATGTCTTTTATACCGAGATCAAAGAGCCCCATTTTCGGCGGCCTGGTTGGCTTAGGTATTTCCCCGATCGCTTGTCGTCTGCCTGTGTTTTGGCACTAAACAGCTGATTGCTGCTCAGTTCTGGGACTTTGGATCGTCAGTCTGTCCGTACACAGATATACGTGTCCGTGGCAAAATATTGTGTTGAAGGAAAAAAGCAATTAGGGTTCTAAATACCATGTATGTGATTAAAATTTGCATTTTGATGAAAATGTTTATTAGAATTCATCATGGCGATATCGCATTGACCCAAATCCGTTCTTACACGTGCTGGATGTGTAGCTTACCACTCGGTTAGAGTCGAAAATTGTAATTTAAACCGATCCGATACGGCTCCGGGATTTATTGTTGGACTTCGGGACGAACCTAGCAGGACAATGGTTCGGCTCGGCTTTACCGGACTTGTCCGTTAGATGGCGGCGTCTCGCTTGCCTACTGTGTTTAGCAGGGCCTTTTGGAGTGCAGTAGTATCGCATCGAGTGATGTCCCTTCTAGTACATTGAGACCTGTTTCTTAACAGTGCTTAAGGTTTACATTCGTTAAACTGGATTCCATTGATCAAAGAAATTAATATATCTGCATTAGTTTGCATTAGTAGGCATTTTTCTAACTTCTCTATGTACTGGCATTTAAAACTTAAGGTTAAATGAAGTCTAATGAAAGTTATGGAATTCAAAGTTTTGTCATGGTCTTTAGGGCAATTAGAATGTAACAGATGGTGTTGCTGAAATGTATTACACTTCAATTTAATTACACTTTCAATGGTCATTATTCAACTGAAAATGCTATCAGTAATTCTATTGAATTTATGCAGTTTAATTGCCATTTCCACCTAAAATCTATAATGTCCCCCTCAACGTGCTTCACATAAAAGGGTCATTGTCCCCCTTTGAGAGAAATGAGTTAAGCCCTGTATGCATGTGCTCTGTGGACTTCCATAACATCGAAATTTAGGGAATTGTTAGCGACAGGAAAACTGCATATCACCCCCCCACACACACACACACTGCATTTTCTGCTGTCATAGTTGTAGGACATGGGGTAGAGTTTTTTTTTTTGTTAATCTGAACTCGTGTGAAAATGAAGGTTAAGAATGGAAAGATGAAGAAAAAGAAGAGTCTTCCAATGGATGAAGCAGCTGAACAAGACCCGCTGGTCCCAAAGAAGAAGAGGAGGAAAGAGGGGGCTGAGCCGGCTGTGGTGGCAGGGATGAACGGCACCGCCAGTGGGAAGCTGCCTGTCGAGACCACGGTGACCCCAAAGGTCAGTGCTACTTAGGGGTGCCTGATGTCCAGTTTAGACAGAATGTTGTGCTCTTTATATAGCCATACTGTTATTGTGAGTTAAAAATAGTATAAGTGAAAATTAATAGAGACCTGTAGTATTCCTTTCTGCCCGTAAAGAACGTGAGAGCTTCAGTTGCACAGAATTCCAGAATTTACAGGTAAAATCAAAACATTCTGTCTTATGGGGATGCTAATGGAGAGGACAGGTGAGGGAACATTGTTACTTGGTTCATTTTATTAAAAAAAAATGTTAGATCACTCAAAGGGTAAAAATATCATAGCATTTTATTTGACCCATGCAAGACAGATTTCTGGCTTTATTTGGCTGAGTATTTGCAAACTGTATTTGCATATAACTTTGACCACTCTGCATTTTAATAATGTTTGATGTCTTACATGTGACTTTGACTTAGCCCACTTCATGGAAAAAACCAAGATATATATTGTGTATCATTGTTCTGTCTGAAGGTATAGCTATAATTTTTGGTCCATATCGGTGAACCTAAGTGCTGTTGTCTCTGGAATTTTCCTTTGCGTCCTTGAACCTGGTGGACAAGCTCCTGTCACATTCTTCAAACAAAACTCCCCATTCACCTTATGTGACCCAATTGTTACTCTCTGCTATGCCGTGCTGGCTCTCCTTCCGATGACTGTGATGTTCTGTTTTTTACACTGTGTAGTTCCATGGCAGCATGATGAAATCTGGTGTTTTGGCAAGCATTGGGCCTGACATCATTCTCCTTTGGCATCTTTCAGAAGCAGCGGGATGCGCTGACCAATGGTGGCGGGCCAGTTAGCAGCCAGGAAGCAGGAGGTTCACCAACAGGCTCCTCTCCCATCCACGTGAGTGAGCAGAGCACCAGTGATACCGAGAAGGTTAGTCCCAGAGCCGCAGTTCCACATCTGACACCAGATTCTAGAGGTAGTCATATTCATAGTAAACAGTTTTACCCAATGAACATTTAACTGTAACGTTCTTCCAGCCTGCAATAAACACAAGTGTGACATGGATTACAAATTTGAGCTAAGGTTCTTCAGTAGGACAATAACTTGCATATAAAGTGCAGCAAGACACAAAGTCATGTCTGAAGGGCACATCCTTTTCTGCAGAGGTTTCATTTGTGGTTCTGTATCTACTGAACCACCTCTAGAAGGTTCTTTTATGTCTCGGGTGCCCATTGTGGCAAGTTGGTTGTGATGGAATGATTTGAAGATTTTATTTGGGTGGGGCTATGGTCATATGAGCCCTGTTTTTTTTGTATGGTAGGGTAAAATTCCAAAGCAGAAGGCCTAATTGTCATTTTCTTAAAGGAGGAAAGTCCAGAACAAAGAGAGGGGGCCTTCTCTAACTTCAGGATTTCCAAAGACACCATTAGACTGCTCCAAGGTAGCATTCCTGTCCGACTGGCCATACTAGCTTCTGGACAAGGGCCCAGCATGCTGTCTGCTTCACCATAGGTTTGACTTCTGCTTGCAGCCCGTGGTGTGACCTACCTGTTTGACATTCAAGTGAAGACCTTTGACTCCGTGTATGACGGGAAGGACGTCGTGGCCCAGGCACGCACTGGCACCGGCAAGACCTTCTCCTTCGCCATCCCACTCATCGAGAGGCTGACATCGGCCACCGAGGAGCGAAAGCGCGGCAGAGCTCCCAAGGTACACCAGCATACCATAAAGTCAGCGCAACCTTGGGGGTTGGCTTGGCATTCACTTCCTTGTCCACCCCTCGCCCCTCCCAGGTCCTAGTTCTCACTCCCACCAGAGAGCTCGCCATCCAGGTCGCCAAGGATTTCAGGGATGTGACCAAGAAGCTTGTCGTCTCCTGTTTCTATGGTGGAAGCTCCTATAACCCTCAGAGTGAGTGCGCTGTGCTCCCTGGGACATGTTCACTGGGACCAGAAAGCTGATTCCCACCTTAGCCGTGTTTGGGGGTGGACTGTTTGCCCCCCCCAGCATGCTCACTGGGACCGGGAGTGTTGATTCCTGGGGGTTACCATTTGTGCTCAGCATAGTTGATGCCCAAGCTGTGTGGCCATTGCCTTCCTGGGATGGACCTCAGGCTCACTCTGACCCTGTACTAGTTGAGTGGAATACACGTGACCTCCATTATCACCACTTATGGTAGCATATGGTAGATGTTCCGGGATTGACCTCACCATACCCCCTTCCCCCGGCAGTGGAGAGCATTCGCAACGGCATCGACATCCTGGTGGGCACTCCGGGCCGCATCAAAGACCTATACCAGAACAGCAAACTGGACCTGACCCAGCTGAAGCACGTGGTTCTGGATGAGGTGGACCAGATGCTGGACATGGGTTTTGCTGAGCAGGTGGAGGACATCCTGGCAGCCTCCTACAAAAAAGGTGCGACCTTGTCCCAGAGCTGATGTGCTGAACCCAGGTGTTGTATGAAATTTTGGTGGTGATATCAAAACCGGACACAACACAAGGTGCGAGAGGGTCCTTACGAGCTTTAACTACATCACCCCCGTCTCCCCCTGCACTCCCAGGCTCACAGGCCAATCCGCAGACGCTGCTGTTTTCGGCCACCTGCCCCCACTGGGTCTACGATGTGGCCAAGAAGTACATGCGTCCCGAACATGAGCATGTAGACCTGATCGGCAAGAGGACTGCAAAGACTGCCACCACCGTGGAGGTGGGTGGGGGGGGACTATGAAAACATGTCATATCAAGCCCCCATCACAGACAAATCCAACTGTTCCAAATTTTATGGGCCTCTGTCACCCATAGACCCTTGAAATCATCTTAACTTCCCCCTCATCGAGGGAAAGGGGCAGGGTTGGGGTGGGTCGCTTCCAGGGAGGCAGTGACGCAGGTTGGAGGAACGCAGCAGCTTTCCATGGAAGTTCGGATGCCATTGTGCTCCGCTGTAACACACGAGGCACGTGCCGCCAAACCGGCTGCGGCAGCTGATAACGATGGAGAGATATAACTCATTGGGGGGGGGGCAGGTGGTGGTGTCTTGCCCAAGCTGCTGATGGCGTGCTGGTGTCTTCTTGCAGGCATGAGACACAGTGCCCCAAGGCAGCTCCTACGTGACTGATGCCCTTTGATCCACACGCCGTCCCCTGAGCATTTCACACCAAACCAGTTTTGCTCGTGTCAGCGTGTTAGCTCCTTTAGTGCCTCTGTCGTCAAGCATTTTCTTTTGCATTCTGTGACCCTTATAAATCAGTGCTTATTATTGGTGCCCTGCCCCCTCCATTCCCATCAGCACCTGGCAGTAGCGTGCCACTGGTCTCAGCGGGCGGCGGTGATCGGCGACGTCATCCAGGTGTACAGCGGCAGCCATGGCCGAACCATCATCTTCTGTGAGACCAAGAAGGAGGCCACAGAGCTCTCTCTGAACACATCCATGAAGCAGGTAACCTGCCCCCCCGACTTTGTTGAACTGGGGATATAAGCCAGTTGTACCCAGGTGTCCCCCTGAATGCCCCCCCTCTCCAGAGTGCCCAGTCCCTGCATGGAGACATTCCCCAGAAGCAGAGAGAGATCACGCTTAAAGGGTTCAGGAATGGCTCCTTTGAGGTGTTGGTGGCCACTAACGTAGCAGCCCGGGGCCTCGACATTCCTGAAGTGGACCTGGTAATCCAGTGCTCACCCCCCAAGGTAAGCAGGGCACTCTAGGACCTCTGGGCTGTGTTTGCTTCTGGGGGCTTCTCTGTGAGCTAAGCCAAAGCTGTTGACCCCCTTTAAGGATGTGGAGTCCTACATCCACCGCTCGGGGCGGACTGGCCGGGCAGGCCGGACAGGTGTCTGCATCTGCCTGTACCAGCGCAAGGAGGAAGAGCAGCTGCGCTTCGTGGAGCACAAAGCAGTGAGCATGTCGACCTCGTCTTACGCCCCATAGGGGTCTATCCAGGGTTCTGCTCCTGTGGCTCCATTCTGATCCGGGCCTTTCTCTGCCCCCTCTCCTCCCCGCAGGGCATCACATTCAAGCGTGTTGGGGTGCCCACTGCCAACGACATCATCAAGTCGTCCAGTAAGGATGCAGTAAGGTGGGACCACTCCCCCAGTCCTTTCATTGGTGCCTTGCCACGCCAACAAGGCTGAATCATGTTCATGTTCTTCTCACGTGTGATGGCGCCCCCTGCAGGTACCTGGACGCCGTGCCCTCCATGGCCATTGAGTACTTCCGCTCGGCGGCAGAGCAGCTGATTGCAGAGCGGGGGGCAGTGCCGGCACTGGCGGCCGCACTGGCCCACATCTCCGGGGCGACCGCACTGGAGCAGCGCTCGTTGCTGAACTCCGATGCGGTATGAGCCAGCCGCATGCACACTTCTGCAGAAATGCAGAGTAATCTTGTAGCTTGCCTTCTCTGCCCTCCGCTGAGTGCCCCCCCCCCCCCCTTTCTTCCCCAGGGCTATACCACCATCCTGCTGAAGTGCTCCCAGGAGATGCACAGCATCAGCTATGCCTGGAAGACCCTGAAGGAGCAACTGGGGGAGGAGATTGACAGCCACATCCAGAGGATGACCTTCCTCAAGGGCAAAATGGTGGGTCAGGGGGCAGAGCCAATATGGGCTTGGGCAGGGCCCGCTCTGGATTACTCGCATTTGGAGGGTTATAGGTGGAGTGACTGCTGTTTATTTCCTGCCCTAAGCCTCAGCGTCTTGTTGGGCAGTGTGAGAAGCGTGTTTCTCCATCCTAACTTCTGCCTTTCTTTTCCTCTTAGGGAGTCTGCTTCGATGTCGTGGTTGACCGAGTGAAGAGCATCGAGGTGTGTTCTCTCTCTCTCTCTCTCTCCCTCTCCCTCTCTCTCTCTCTCTCCCTCTCCCTCTCCCTCTCCCTCTCCCTCTCCCTCCCCCTCCCCCTCCCTCCCCTTGGCCGGTGGGCAGGGTGAGGCTGATCTCGTGATGTGAACCTGGTCAGGTGCTGGCCTTGGTCGCGTCCTTTGGCTCTGTCGTTTCCACCTGTGCTTCCCAGCCTCATGTTTTCAAGTTAAATTTTGCTCCCCTGTGCGTCCATATCTGTGTTACCCGGTCACAGGTCCTGTACTGCTTCTACTCTGTCAGCCAGCCCTTGGGGCCGGGGCCCCCTGAAGCCTAGAAGGCCCGGGGGTGGGGGGCGGTCATCTTACCTGTAGATGCTCCTTCTAGTAGCCTTCTCTTCCCCAGGGGTCGGTCTCCCCATTGGTATCAGTAGCTGATGGCTAAACACTGTTTGCTGTAAATGGATGACCTCTAGGGGCTGCCACTGGGTAATTCTTCATCTCGGCTGGTACCCATACCCATATTACCCATATTTCATACCCATCTGCAGGAAGTGTGGCAGAATAGCCGTCGGTGGCAGTTGTCTGTCGCCACAGAGCTCCCGGAGCTGGAAGAGAGCCGGAGGATCAGTGGAGGCGACCGGAATTCTGCAGGAGGTGGCAGACACTTCTCTCGCGGTGGCAGTGGCCGAAGAGGGGGCGGCCGCGGTGGCAGTGGCCGGGGAGGGGGCGGCCGCAGAGGCCGTGGCCGGGGTGGCTGCGGGGGCTATGGTGACCGCTCCAGGGGTAACGACGACAGTGGAAGAGGAAGAGGTCAGAAGAGAAGCTTCAACAGGGCCTTTGATTACTGATGGACCATCAGCCCCCGCTGCTGGACTCTGGGCTTCACTCTCCCCCCACCCCCTGGACTCTGGGCCCTGGACCTTGACCAGATTGTGGACTCCACCCCCAGACTGTCACATTCCTGTCCCCCTCACCTGCCATCAGACAGTAACTCTGACTCCCTTAGGAGGGATCTTCCATCTGAAACATAAATACATGTCAGTCTGCATTTCAAAGCTTTTATTTGTCCGATGCTGTGGGTGAGTCTCAGTAAAACTGCTTCTTAAGACTTTCTGGTTGTGGTTCTTTTGTCGTCTGTCTCTTGCCACATTAGTGCATCTCTGGCCCTTACCTGTTAGCTGATGAAGGTCGTGGGACCATGCAGGTTATGAGGTTGCTCAGGCCTGGCAATGCTCAATGCTCAACCGCATTGTGGTGGCGGCAGTTGACTGGGCGGTCTTGCGATGTATTGAGGACGTAGGATCTGGACTGGGGACGCCTCCTGCAGGGCATGCCATGACTGGAAGGAAGATGAGAGTGCACCGGCTGCCAGCAACACATGCAGCGAAGCGTGGCAGCCAGGAAGGGAGCCGATGAAACGCTGGGCTGTTGTGTGTTGCTTCTGGAAAAACCTGTTTGCCATCAAAGCAGCAGTGGGACCCACGATGCAGCCGGCGTCTTGCAGCTCCTGTGTTACTGCCCCCCGTTGAATATGCGAGGCGTCTTGCAGCTCCTTGTCACTGTCCCCCGTTGGACACGCAATGCGGCAGGTGTCTAGTGGCTCCTGTGTTACTGCCCCCCGTTGGACACGCGATGCGTCTTGCAGCTCCTGTGTTACTGCCCCCCGTTGGACGTTGGATATGCGATGCGTCTTGCAGCTCTTGTGTTACTGCCCCCCGTTGGACACGCGATGCGGCGGGTGTCTAGTGGCTCCTGTGTTACTGCCCCCTGTAACGTGCA
This sequence comes from Heteromormyrus szaboi, assembly GCA_032359785.1. Classification (NCBI taxonomy): domain Eukaryota; kingdom Metazoa; phylum Chordata; class Actinopteri; order Osteoglossiformes; family Mormyridae; genus Heteromormyrus; species Heteromormyrus szaboi. Next base: position 80,451 of record JAUMHC010000066.1, on the reverse strand, counting down.
ATGCAGCCAGTGTCTAGCAGTTCCTGTATTACTGCCCCCTGTTGGACATGCAATGCATCTAGCGGCTCCAGCCAAGGTCGAAGGATCTAGCAGCCCTAGTTGTGTCCTCCCATTGAGAACTTGTTCTGCTGGGTGTCCTTTGTTCCTAGAAACTACAGTGATTCCTCTGAATTGTCATGCTGCCCAGCAGATTGAAAAGTATTAATAGTGATGTGGTTCCTGAGTATTTTGCTTCAGCTATGCTGTAGGGGAAATTCAGCTGCAGTTTCAGCGTGTTTAGATGTGATGTTGAAGCCACTTACACATTAATGTAAACACGACACTTTTTTGTCATATTGTTGTAAAACCAAAGTACAAATAACTTTTATTAAAAACAGTCATGAATTAAAAACAGCTGCTATATTTGAACAAAGGTTAGACTTTTGTATTTTGTAGTAGCCAAAAAAAAAAAAACCATACAAATTCATTGCTAAATATTTCAGCTATATAAAAGACAGTTAAAATACTACTTCTTTGCAATATCTGTAGACGTTTGCCAGGCAAGCCACTGCACTTTCAGATGGAACACTTCAGCTTTATTCAATAGGCACTTTCACACCGAAGTTCTGGAACCTGGTCCCTGGTTACGAGTTCCTGGGCTGTTTCAGCTTGGAACTTTTGCAGCTCCTGGACACTACGTGTGTCACTTTCACAGCACACAACAGGAACTGGGACTCTAATGCTAAATAAGCATGGGAGACAAGAAAGGCTCATAGGTTAAACTTAACCCTAAACCGCCACCCCAAAACAACGGGGAGCTCTTTTGTTCATGTTCAGTTATTGGGGGGAGCAATCGTGATCAAATGGGACACAGCCTTTTATTTATATTTTATTCATGCAACATGTTTATGACTCATTAAATCTGGCCAGCAGATTGATTTTTCTGTTGCACAGGATAAAATACAGTGTAACATATTTCGCTAATAAGCATTGGCAAGTTTCACTGCCGGCACCAGCGATATTAGACAAAAGTGTACTGGATATTAGTCGAATATGGAGACTCAAGCAAAAAATGCATTCATTAAATGTAACTGAAGTAAAAAATAATTGTTCTGCATAATTTCCAGGTTAGCGCCAGTGCCTGTGGTCAACTAATCAGCAAGTTATCACTGTAAGCGCCTCCCCAGTAGTTTGTGTTGAAACAAAAAGTACCTGGTCTGGAGTAGGTACTGAAAAGAGGTTCTGGTATCTGAAAAAAGTTCCTAAAGGTATGAAAGTGCCTATTATCTCTTCCCTCTCTTAAGGAAATCTGTAGTTGTCCCAGAGAGACAGAAAGCCTTGCTGGTGGAAGCAGGCAGGAACCTGGAGGAAGAATGGGTTGAGGAAGGTGCAGGATATCTGGGCTGATGAATATAGCAGGACATGTCCATGTTCACCTACAAGGTCCCCGCGGAGTCTCTGAATCCCATGATATTATCGGCTCACCTGAAGTTAAGAGAAAAAGGGTCTTTGTTGCCCACTGTAGGTGTGGTAGCTTGTTTGTAGAGATGTAGAGTGATCCATTCCTTCACCTGCTGGTGTAGAAATGCAAAAGGAGTTATTCAGACAACAGGATTTTTTTTAAAAAAGGTCGGGAAGTTTGGTGTTAGCTCGCAGAGAACTTACAGTAAAAGCCACCCCAGCTCCAGCCGCTCTCGTGAGACTGAGTCCACTGCTCTGTGTTCTTCAGATGCTCCACTATCTAGAAAACCACAAAGAAACAGCTTCAGTTCCAGCTAGTGATGGCCAAGTGAAGCTCCATGAACCATTTGCTGTATTTTTTGACCCCACTAGATTGTGCTCTTGGTTTGCTTTGGAGCTTTAAGCCCTTTTTCTGAACAGAGAGCATTTTCTAGTGGGGTCCGAAAATACAGCAAATGATTCATGAAACTTCATTTAGCCATCACGACTTCCAGCTGCTGCATTTCCCTACTCTTCGTAGATATCAGAGGTATTACTCCCTGTTGACTGAATGATGTGATTAATGTTTGGTCTCGAAACAATGAGAGGTTAAAAGTATTTTAAAAGTGGTGAAGTGTCAGCTCACCTTCATTACAGCTTGTGTATGTTCGTTATTTCCTGGAGGGCTATGCACATTCCCTGTGGAATAATTAAAACACATCATTTATTAACCTACTCAACAGGTGGCATCGCCCTTCCCAAAAACAGCATTTCTATTTTGATCTCGCTTGCCATTTGGATCAGAGGAGTATGGGGGCTGCGTAAGATAGTAGTCCTGAGCTTTCTCTGGTGTAGCGGAGGTAGCATGGCCATCTCTAGGTTGCAGTACTTCCTGCACGTACGGCTCATCATCCATGTACCTGCAGCAGGTGTCTACAAAGAACACGTTTTGTTAGTGGATCCTCTGCATGCATTTGATGAGGCAATACAGAAACAATTGGCTTTAAAAACTGATTTCCATTCCACCCCTCAGCTCCTTCATTTCATGTTTGTGCCACAGAAACTAATGTTTTGCATAAATCTTTAAATGCCGAAAACCAGTATTACCCTCTGAGCTTATCCCTCAGATGCCTCTTCCACTAATTATTTCATGTCTATGATGGGAAAACTAGGTTTTGAAAGATGCTGCTGGAAGCACCACCCACTTTCTGTTTCTGAACCCAGTCGAAAGAGGGTAAGGGAAAAATTGACAGTTAATAATTTTGTTTATCTTGGCTCAGAAAACCTAACTTGTTCTTTCATTGATGGTCTGTGGCTTTGTTATGTTTCTAGCGTGGCGCTCTCCTCAGACAGTGCCGTGACTTGCAGGTTGATACCAGACTCACCCACTCACCTGGATAGTGTTCCAGTGGGGTACATGCACCAGTCGGGATGCTGTCGGGGTACGAGAAATACCTTCCTGGCGTGTATCTGAAGTCTGTGTCTGACTCCCTTGGTCCTAGTAGAGGACAAAAATTAGCTCACATATGGATTTTTGCCACCCATGCACACATGGATTCCTTAAGCTTTACACTGAGACAGGTTTAAGATCTCCTCACCCGTCCTAATCTCTGTGAAGCAGAAAGCGAGAGTCGTGGTGGGTGGGATTACCAGAGCATAGACACGCTCCCCATTGGTTACTTCACTGATTTCTATTAAAAGCCAGGCAATGATTGACAGCCCATCAGATTCCAATAAGTATCACTAATTATGCATTAAGACTGAGACTGAATACTGCTAGGTCATTGTCACTTAACTTTAGTTAACTAAACATTTATACCCAGTTTATTTTCTGTGATTAAGTGAACTAGTAACTGTAATATAAACTAATAGCTTGCGAAGCCAAATGGTAATGAAACACTGAAATTGTATTGAGGTCTTTAGGAATAATAATGCGGCCTTTGTAATGCTCTATGTTACATACAAATTCTCTGCACAGATACGAGTGTTTGAGTGAGCATGAGGTGCTGCGCTGGGATTAACTGGTTCAATCAGGAAATTAAATCACATCACAATTATTAATTAACATTGACTGCATGTTTTATTAACCTAGTTGCTGGTATGGTCACACAAAGTGGAAGCCTGAACCTCATCCTCGGAGACTGAGGCTTGTTTGTGCCCATCTTTGGGTGTTGGTCTCGTTTTTAAGTCATTTTTAAGTAAAACTCTTCAGATCATTTTTCCCTGACTTGTCATTTTACGAGGTGCAGTGTCCCATGTAATTTCACAATCGTGATTCTGTCTTGTTCTATTCTTATTGTCTGTGCAGGTTTCTTCCTGCATCCGTGTGAACCAGTGTCTGTAGCTACAGGACCAGCAGGCACAGGGCATGGGGGCACAGGAAAAATTAATACATGCCTTTGTAACTTCCAGACTGCACTACTGTAATGCCCTCCTTTCTGGTTGCCGTCTGGATCCTTACATAAACTTCAGCTGGTACAGAATGCAGCAGCCAGAGTTCTCAGAAACACTAAAAAATTTGATCACATTACACCAGTCTTATCCTCCCTTCATTGGTTACCAGTTAAGTCTCGGATTGACT
>JAUMHC010000066.1:60008-76351 GCA_032359785.1 Heteromormyrus szaboi | reverse complement strand
TGGGGATGCTGTAAAGCGCTTTGAGACGATGTAATGTTGTGATAATGCGCTATACAAAAATAAATTTGTTGTTGTTGAGAGGGGGTACAGGGGATGGGGGACAGAGCACAGGGCATAGAAAACGAGACAGGACACAGGGAACAAGGCATAGGGGATGGGACAACAGGGACAGAGAATGAAGCACAGGGGACAAGGCACGAGGGACAGAGAATGAGGCACAGGGGACGGGGCACAAAGCACAGAGAATATGGTGCGGGGCATAGGAGACAGGGCACAGGAAACAAGGCACAAGGGATGGGGCACCAGGGACAGGGCACAGGGGACGAGGCACAGAGAATGAAGCACAGGGGACGGGGCATGAGGGACAGAGAATGAGGCACAGGGAACAAGGCACAGGGGATAGGGCATCAGAGACAGGGGAAGGGGCACGGGGCACAGAGAATGAGGCATAGGAGGCAGGGCACAGGGGATGGGGCACCAGGGGACGGGGCACAGAGAATGAGGCATAGGGGATGGGGCACGGGGCACAGAGAATGAGGCATAGGAGACAGGGCACGGGGCACCAGGGGACGGGGCACAAAGAATGAGGCATAGGGGATGGGGCACAGGAGATGGAACACGGGTAGGTGAGCAGCACTTGCCTCTTCTCCTTTTAGCCGGTTTAACGGAGGGCAGCATCATGTAGACCCTAAACGCATTATTGCCCTTCTTGATACTCCTGTCATGCAGTTCTTTCACATCTGGCAGGGAGTTGAGGGCGCATCGGAAATTGGCTTTCCAGGTCTTGGGATCGGGTTTGTCGATGCCAGGCTTGTACCTCCCTGTGGACAGCGAATGGAAGCAGCTGGTGAGTAAAGGAGGCACACCGTCCGGGGCACTGTGGCAAGCGTGTGGACTTTTAGGGCTAAGCTAGTAAAATTACAGGTTTGAACATAAATTTACCAAAGGGGACCTATCAATAGGGTTGCCATGCACCCCAAAAAAATTATTTCTGGCTCCTTGTCCGTGGGAAAGCCCAAGAGCCATTCCCGAGCACAGAGATCTGCGGAGATCGCGGCCGTGTCGGGTGTCACATTCCTCAGAGAAGTAAATAGAAAAGGTGACATGAGGGTAATGGGCTGTGTGACAGTGACGGGAAGCCAGGGACTTGCAGGGACCAAAGACGTCAGAGGAAACAGTGCGAGCTGCTGCAGGGGGAGATTACGATCAACAAGGTGTTATCCAGCTTTCTTGAGAAATCCCGCTCGGATGGAAGGAGCAGATGAAAGGTTGGTGATTTCTGCCACTGTAAAATGAGTCACTGCAAAGTATCTGTCACCCTGAAGTATTTGCTGAGATTAATCACCTGCTGCTGGTTCCTAAACATTGGCAAGAGCACAGTTACTAAGTATGTTGTACAATTTCATACTGCTAACACTGTCCCAGAAAAATGTATATGTATGTGTGTTTGTGTCTTGTATACATTACATTATGGGGACATTTTTTCAGTCCAATTTTCAACTCAATTTTATAAAAATCTGTGACTGCAATCCAAAAAATAGAAAAGTCTTGTATTTTGTTTGGTTACTTAAGGTTAAGGTTTGGGGTACGTAGAAGTTAAGTCTTCATAATTACAATTAGGATTTTTTTGCCATAAAAATGACTGGAGAGCCCCCAACAAGATATAGGTAATCTGTGTGTGTGTGTGTGTGTGTGTGTGTGTGTGTGTGTGTGTGTGTGTGCGTGTGTGTGTGCGTGTGTGTGTGTTTTAAACTATTTGTCTGGGTAGTAAGTGCACTTTTGCTCAAAACAAAAAACACAATTTAGCATTAGAACATATGCAAATTAAGAATAACACAATAAGTAGTAAGAATTTCATCTGTTCTCCAAAAAGTTACTGATATCTAGTTGGATGGTTAGAAGTAAAAATGGCGTTCATGTCTACCAACGCCAAACACTCCTAGATTACAAGGATCATCCAAAAACCAACCTCCAACATGATCTGCTTGACTTGACTTGAACAGCACTTCAGGGGCACCCAGCCAGTACATGTATTAATTAAGTTTTACCACCAGTTTTAAAGTCAGTGAGATATTGATTAGCTATACGAGGTGTGCTAGTGGTTGAGTCAAAAAATACACGGCTGCTTTGGGTGGTTGCTGCAAAATCTGAGGTGTACTTAGCAGAAGTTTTGAAATGCCTAAGCTGACACACTTTGACAGGCCTAACAGCATAATTTTACACCAACATGAAGATCCTTTAAACTTCATTTTCTGTGACTGCTGAAGACTTGCACAGTACTGTATATAAACACTTTGCATGTATTATATAGTTAGTTTATTTGCTCCTTTAATATTTTAATTAATACTTTAATATTAATATTTAAATTTTTATATATATCCTTTTCTGGTAACTTCTGTTCTCATGGAAGCAGAGTGGGGTGGTGTCATTACCAGCTTGCTAAAATCTAGTCCATTTTCTACATGCTGTATAGTGTGTTTTTTTCATATTAATAACTGAAACAGGGCGAGAAGATCAAGTGTCCGTAACTGCTGATTCTGGTAGATGTCCTGCTCTGTGACGGATGGCTTTCAATGGCAGCCGGCTATGCGATAGGCGTGCATGCATGCGGCTCTCTGTCCGCCGCTGTCCGGGCTTGCCCCCTTACCGGTGTGCATGGCCCAGTTTCGGAATAAGGTGGCGTCCTTGTCGATATTCCAGCCGTGTCGGGCAGCGTGTTTCCATGGGATCTGGAAGACGCCGGCCATCTGGGGTGAAAGAGATGGGTGCAGGGCTCAGGGCCATGCCGTGGATGTCATGGGGGTGCAGGGTTTTAAAAATGACAACGTTGGGCTTAAACATACATGTACACCCCCACTGGAAATACAATTGTAACAGCAGGAGAGGATGAAAAGGCCACCTGAGCAGCCTTTTACACTACAGCTATGAGACACTATAGCTCTGTCTATCTTTTAGGGCAAAAATACATTTTATTTGCTTGGTGAAAACAGTATGTTTGTAAACACTTTTACTACTGGCACACATTTACTTCTACTGATAAGATGCAGAAATTTTATTTTTTAAATTTTAATTGAATAATGCGCTATACACAGCAGAATTAAAGTATTTTAAGTTGTAGTAAAAAATATATAGCATATAATAGTATTAGCGTAATTTATTTGAAACTGCATACATTTGATAATCTTTGAAAAATAATCATACGAATATATGTATGTTGAAGATATACAGATTCTTCATTTTCAAAAGAATCAAAATGTAGTTTTTAGGCCTATGTTATATAACTGCAAGACCATTTGTTGGATGAGTATTTCTTCTTCCCTTATATTGCTACTTATACTGTTGCACTTTTATATATCTTGTGTGACTGTTGTAATGAACTGGGTGTCACAATGTTTCACTAGAGATGATTTTTCTGTATATATTCTTCTGTATCTTATGTGAACACACTAACATCACATTCTACGTTTTTGAGAGTGCAATTTAAAAGATGCACTTAAATGAACAGAATCAAACACTTATAAAAGTTCTGCCCCTATTTACATATTACATATTTAAATCAGAAAATCTGTGATCTGCCACATGCTTCAGTTATCTGCTAAGCCATCTCCCTCAGACTATTTTACATGGTTGGCGTCTTTGTAGATGGACTCAATACAGAAGATCTAATTTAAAAGATGTGAGTATTTTGTCCCATTGCTTGTGCCGGCGTGTTCCCCTGTTTTACCTGTCATCTGAAGTAACCTCTGCATGTTGCTTATCAACACAAGCAGGAATGTTTACCAGAGAAAAACTTTTGAACTCGTTCTGCCCCTTAAACCCGCATTTACCGTGAAGCTGAAGCTATGAGGCACGTCTTCATAAAGCATGACCTCCTTTCAACACTGACAGCAGCAGAAATGTGACTTTATTTTTCTCTGTTTCATGCAAAACAACATTTCCCATCCGGAGGGCGCACAATGAGCACAGATTTCTTTCAAGGAAATGTTAAGGACAGGCATTGCATTCTTGTTAGTTGAGCGGCCAGCATGCAACCCTCGTACCTCATCGATCCAAGTTACGCCTGGGTACTTCCCTGACCGGATCTGCTCCTCCAGCCACGGCCGCAGTCTCAGCCGGCCCTGATGCATCTGGTCCCGAGGCTCCGAGCCCGATGGCCCAGTAGGGAACAGGTGTCCACAAGCCGCCGTGCTGTCGCCGCCCCCTAGGGGACTGCCTCAGGTTATTCAGCGTGTCTGTTTACACCAGGGCAGATGTGAAGCATCCAGCAAGGCATAAGCGTAAACTGCCGGAGGTCCCTGCTCTCTTGGCCACGATGTCCAGCGCCTGTCTTCACAAAGGCGAACATGTCACTCCTCCTCACTTCCCTGTCCGTTTGTCTGCCCCCCTCTTACCCTGAAATACTGCCTTTGGGGTGTTGGGAGACTGACATGCTCCCCTAACCCTAACCCTGGTACCTCTTAAAGAGACCGAACAGCGCCCCGTAAATCCGGCATTGCCTTCCTCAGCTTCAAAATCCTAACTCACTTCAACAATCTACCAAACAGCCAAACCCCCCAGCGCTAAGGCAGTCCGACAGCTTCACTTACCTACTAACAGACAGCCGTCTTCTCATCCGAGGTGTTATCCACTTTTGATCTGCTTCCTTATGAGAGAAGTAGAATTTCCAGATAAGTTGATATATCATACACTTGGAGAAGGCTCCACCCCCTCCGCCTCTCAAAACAAGAATATAACGCCCACGCTTTCATCTGACAGCGTTTGGCAGCAGACGCCCTACCAGAGTTCATTCTGAGGAAACAGAAAAGAAAACTGACAAAATGTGGCCCCCCCCGGCATAGACAAGCACCGTAAGGGAAGGCCTCTGCACCGTGCATGCAGACAAAATGCCTGCATTTAACTGGGGGCAAGTCTGTCCTGGAATTCCCTTGTAGAGCAAGGGATTCGCTGGACGATTTGCAGCTAGGCCAGGGTAGAGCACACTTTGGCCAACCCATCAGTTTTAACGGGTCCTTTAAGCAAGAAATTAACCTAAAAATCTTAATGCATCCTGGTGCGATCTTTTCCCCAGGTAAACGATGTACACACACCTGACCATGATGTAATAGAAAACGTGACTTATCAGACCAGGCCACCTTCTACCGTTGCTCCATGGCCCAGTTCTGATGCTCACATGCCCATTGTAGGTGGACAGGGGTCAGCATGGGCGCTCTGGCTAGTCTGTGGATATGCAGCCCGATACTCAGCAAGCTGTGATGCACTGTGTGATCTGACACCTTTCTGTCATAAGCAGCATTAACATTTTCAGCAGTTTGTGCTACAGTAGCTCTCCTGTGGGATGGGGTCAGACGGGCTAGCCTTCGTTCCACACGTGTATCATTTTCAAGGTTGTCCTTCCTTGGACCATTTTTGGTAGGTTCTGACCACTGCATACCAGGAACGCCCCACAAGATCTGCCGCTTTGGAGATGCTCTGACCCAATCCTTACACTTGCCCATTTTTCCTGCTTCTGACGCATAAACGTCAAGAACTGACTGTTCACTTGCTGCCTAATATATGATGCCACCCATGACAGGTGCCATTGTAATGCAATAATCAGTGTTATTCACTTCACCTGTCAGCAGTTTTAATGTTATGGCTGATCAGTGTGTACAGGTATGCATCTCTTAACATCCAGGTTACGTTCCAGCCAAAAGGACATTAAGAGACTTTGATGCTATGCAAACATCACGTATACTGTACAACCCTATACTGTATAGTGGACCTATTACTGTACCTGTATTTCCTAAATAGCCAAGACACTTTACACTAATACAGCACTATACTACTGTATAATGCACTGTAATCAAAGTAATACATGTACACCTGCATTTGCACAAAAGTAAGAAAGTACGCATTAAAATAATGATTAAAAGTACAGCAAAGTAAATATATACCAGATTATAACAGAGACGTTTATAATCACTACCAAGTAATATGGGTATTATAAGTTAGACATGTACTCTACCATTATACACCAGCTACATATGGTTCACTGTAGCCGCTTACATCTTCTGTGTTCCGTCAGCCAATCAGGGTTTTTCTCATCTTTTTGGGACCTCAGACATACATCCAGTTGGACGCTATGCAGAAGAACGTTTAAGCGACACATAACGATATGAATATAATATGTATATGTGTATGTGCATCTCGGCCACTAGATGGCGCAGGGTACGCCATGCGATCCACTGCACTGCCATTAGCAGAGACCTTGTTTTAGGTGAGCTTTGCCTCATCAACTTTTGTGAGATTTAGCAGTACTTTTGGTCGGAGCTTATAAGGGGACAGGGCTCCTAAGCTGCTTAAAAATAATGGTAACACTTTACTTGATGAAGCACAAATTATGTAGTATTATGCTATTACTTATGTGTTAATTAACCAGAAATGAAGTCTTAGTGAGATACTGCGATTAACACATTACAATTACAGATCTCATGTATGTTTATGACTAATGAATTGTGATGCATTATTTATCCCAAGCAGTTACTATATTTCTTGCTAAATCTGTTAATCCTGTAAATATTTCTGAACTACTAAGGAGCTACTGAAGGAACAAGTAATGAATAATACAAGTGAAATACTGATCTCATATTTGTTCATCATTAAATAATAATCTTTTATCTTAAGTAGTTACTATATTTGTTAATGATTTGTACTTTAGGAATAACTGAGGTACTACCAAGTATTTGTGCCCCCTCAAGTAAAGTGTTACCAATAAGATTTTTCAACCCTCTGCCTTTATGGAGTTTTGCATCATCTTGCAATACATATTTATTTATAACAGCACTGTATCTGTTCAAAGCACAAACAGTAGAATAAAAGTACAAATGACTCTAAAACTAAGTGACATAGACAAATCCACTAAAGTGTGCTTTAAGCAATATGATTCGGGGGCCTTGCACACCATTTCATTTTCAGATTCTGTATTTTTTATACAGATAAATTAATAACTGTTGTCTCAATTTTCCTCTTCATTTTAGTTACATTAAAAGTACTCATATGTTGGAGATTAAATTTATATTAGGCCATCTGTAATGAAAGAGGCCCACCTTGACAAAAAAATTTAATGCAGCCCTTGGGCCAGAAAGTTTGCCCACCCCTGAGCTAGTCCTCTGCTTTGTGTTTTTTTAACAAATGTGGTGGTGTTTTCAAAGCGCAATGGATGGCCATTCACAGCTCATACAGGGAGATTGGCTGACAGACAGACACCAACTGGACCAGACTGACAGTAGCACAAAACAGCAGCAAACTCCCCAGTAACGCTTGGAGATCCAGCATAGGACAGAATATCCCATCTGGCAATGTGAGGCTGATATCTCTGCATCCCTCTTGTAGTTTTAAACATGCATAAAACTCGTGGTATCTTCCAGTCCAACCTGTCCCATGTACATTATAAGCTCCTATCATCTGCTTAACTGGCTAATCATGTCATACCTGGCTCAGGTACGGTGGGCAAGAAAACAAGAGCTTATATTTTGGTCCTGAGGGCTTGCAGTGTGGCTTCTGTCATTCATGCTGTCATCTTAGGAATGGAAGTTTTCTACTTAAACATTTCAGTGTGAAGTGCATTGTGTTTCTCTCAGCATGCACAGGCAGGCCATTCTTAACATTTTAAAATGGCTCATAAATAGAATTTGCATACTACGAGTCAGCCTGCTTCAGCAAACCATCACTGTCACCCTGGGTAGCGTTATAACCAAGGACTCGGGAATCTTGGATGATGTCGAACAGGTACAGTTGACCCGGAGACAATAAAATGGGCAGTGTTGCTTGTATCATGAAAATATTTAAGTTTTGATAGTTTGTCAACAATTTGTAAAAAAAAATAATGCGACATTATGCCAAGTCTGAAGCGACCTTAGCGGTTTGATGCCAGATCAGCAGCTGAAAGCCTTGTTCAAAATGGCATCACTTTGTCTTGAATATATTTTTACAATTTTACATTCAATTTTTAGGATACAAAATGAAAAATGATTACAGATCAGGCCACTACAGTAAAATTCATAAACCTCATTTCTGTGCAAAAAATAATTTAACCACATTCAGAAAAAGAACAACATATGATTTGTAAACAGCCATCAGCAAGTTACACCTCAAAAAATCTAATTATAAGGGGCTGTAATTCCTAAGGTACTAAATTAATTTCATCCAACTATATAAAAATCTTTATGCTTTTAAAATAAAATGTCAACGTCACATGAGAAATCCTTCTCCAATTAACATGACAAATTCACATTATATAGTTTAATTATTCAGCAGACACGTATTCAAAACAACATACTTTGTTTTTGAGAAGTCTGGGTCAGACAGTCCTGGGAACAACTGGAGGTTAAGGGTCTTGCTCAAGGGTCTTCCAATCACAGTCACTCAGCATAGTAACCCACTGAGCTACACAACAACTTATGATGTCCCTTTCCCTTGTCACCAGTCTCTACGGGATTACGTCACTGACGGTTCTCCATAACTGGATTTGGTCCAGACAGAGAGCGGGGCATGTTAAAGACTGGCCTCTTCCACAGCCGAGGGGCCCAGCCGGCTGTCTGTCTGGGGACGGGGAAGAATGGCGAGGGGGCGCTCTTGCTGAGCAGCCAGGAGCTCGACGACGCGGTCATGCAGGCAGTTGGTGGCCTCGATGCTCTCGCCAATCTTATGGTGGACGCCCATGAGTTCATCGGCCACGTCGCAGACACTCTCGCTCCGTTCGGCGATTCGCGACGCCACACACGCCACATTCCTGTTGGTCTCGCACAGTTCACGGTAAAGCAGCCGGTTCTGCCTCGCCAGCAAGCGGAAGCCCTCACGCAGTGCTACAGTGTGCTCGCGATGCGCCTGCAGCAGCTGTTGCTCAAAGGGGCTCAGCGGTGCCCTCCTGTGGCAGGCCACACCCACACCCTTCTGGGGCAGCCTCAGTCCAGGGCAGGGTGTCAGCTCACTGCAGAGGGTAGCCGATCCCCCTCCCTCCGTGACCACCGCCCTTTCCTCAGACGGATACTGGCAGTAAACCTCATTTTTGACCATTACTTCAGGGGATGAGATGGATGGCTGATTCTGTTGGGTGTCAGGTGCCGCCAGGACAGCCGCAAAGCTGGGTTCCTCAGCAGGGAGGTCCTTCAAGGAGGTCGGCGGCTTTTCTACAACCTGTGCGCACGTCTCCAGAGACTCTGCCCCTGTGTCAAGAAAAAAGTCTGAAAGCACATAGAGGGACTGTTAACCTCTAAAACAGGCTTCTGTAACTTAAGGTAGGATAACAAAGGACATTAAATAATCAACAAAGGATAGCATAAGTACTGTTTGATCTGAGCGTCCAAAGCCATATGTGGAGCAGACTGGTGGAGCCCCCTACCTTCCGGGAGGTGACATACAGCTGCGTTCTGCTCCTCATGTTTCACCGCACTATGGACATTGCGTGAATCGAATACCCCCTTATCCACGGAGGACAGGCAAAGGGAGGAAGCCGGACGAACCCGGCACATCTGCCGCCGGGCCTCCAGCACTCTGGTCTTGGTGCGTCTCCGCAGGTCCTGCCAGCGCCGCTTCACGTCCTCAATGGACCGCTGAAGCCCGGACGCAGCACACACTTGCTCCGTGATCCCAAACCAGATCTTATACTTCTCGCGTGCGGTCAGTCGGTTCCCCTGCAGGCCAAACAATGTGTCCTCGTGCCGAGTCACCTCCTTCACGAGGATGTCCAGCTCAGCATCCGTGAACTTGTGTTTGCGTAACCTCTCTCTAGGTGGGGCCATGTTTTGACCCGTACTAATTATCTATAAAAGAGAGAAGCCCCTAAATATTGAGTGGCTTAAAACAGCAGTTTGCATATTTCTAATTTTTTTTATTACTGTCAGTTCATTGTATATAAAGTAGCAAAAAAACCAAGCCGCAGTCTATATATACACACATATCCACACACACACACACAGGAGATCTTCCCTCTCCTGGTGTTTATATTGTGAAACAGCAGCTAATCTGCATTTTGGGGCAGAATCCCTTGTCAGCTGGACCAGATATTTATGCAACTTATTGAGAAACTGTGAGAAAGCAGGCAGGACATGGAGTCAATGAGCAGCCATGGCAGGTCATGGGGCTTGCAATTCTGTCCACTCCTTTCTATCTTTCAACAAAACTTATTTTCTTGAAAACATCAAATAGTGCAAAATAGGTCTGAGTCAGCCAAGTAGATGACCAGTAAAATACAACATTCTTCAAACTGTAACGCGTACGAACAGCAAATCATTTTCTATTAATGGAAATTATAAAAGAACCTCCCAGCATAACGGATTAGAATATCCAAAAGAATTCTTGCTGTGTAATTAACTTAATTATGCATGTCAGTCTGCAACTGAATGGGTCGTTGAATATATCGACACCCTATAATTTAAAGGCCAAAAGTATCGAGTTTTATTTATTTATTTATTTTACAGTTCCTAATTCCTGTTATCTTTTAGTAACGTGTCTTAATCAGTTAGGTGTATTTCGTGGGTGTCTGCGATAGTGTATATTATACTCTTTTGTTTGTATTCTACAAACTGTATCGAAGAGGCTACGGATCTGATCGCAATTTGTTGTCCTTCGTGCAATTTTAAGAGACGCTTTTTGCCGCAGCCATGACTCCAAAATGGTGGAAAAGCAGCAACAGTCATCTACTCTGCACGTCTCCTAAAGTACAGGGAGCCCAGCAATGTTTAACTAAAAAAAGGATTAAATAAACCTGCGATCCTACAACAAATACAGCTGAGAGACCTATTTAACAATTAAATGAACGGGGCAATGCAATGCGCCTACCTTTAAACGCAGCGTGCGGGTTTGCGTGTCTGCGCTCGCTCAGTGCGCTCGTTTTGGTGAATTACGGGAGACTGAGCGTTGTTATGGTAACCTGCGCAGTCAGCGCAAACTGCTATAGGGCAATTACCTGGGAGTGGGCAAAATAGCTGGCAGAAAATAAATGGGTAGGAGGAAGTGTGTTATTGTAGACTTTCGATTTCTTTTAACGTTTGTTAGCGTGTTATTTTTCTGGCCTGATCTATGATTACGGCGGATCAGTCTCTCTATGCGCTGACTGGTGTCATACGCTATTTGCGTTGAATTGCTGCAGACGCTAAGGTCCTCCGTAATGCCATTCCAGACGGAAACTGTGTTGTGGACAGGGGCGCTTTAATTAATGCACGGGCTTTACTCGGGCCTGTCCAGGGGCCTCCATTAGGAGGGGGCCTCAGCTAACCGTGTTTAATAAGATTATATTAAAAACGATACAGTTGTAGGGGGTGCTCCTCCGCCGCATCCGCGACTAAAGCCTTCGTGTTTCTGAAACAAGTTTAGTAATTACGCCCCCTTTATTCTATAATATTACGTAAACTAAACGAAAAACTTAATAAACTATATTATTATTGTTGTTGTTTTTTTTTTGACATCTGATAATTTTGTATGAGAATTATTAAATATTATTAACATTCTATGAGTCCATATTCTGGTTTTGCTTCTCCAAAACATTTCCTTGTATAATTTAACTGGTAATTCTAGAAAAGCCGTGACCCTAAACTGACCCTTTGCGATCCCTTTCAAATAATATTTTTTTTATGGGACAAAGTAATCTTAATGTATCTGCTGGATATTTGCGTCTAGTAGCCCTTGTAAATTTCCTCCCCCTTCTTCATGCAAACAAAGAGGGAGGAGGAGGGAATAATGCGCTTTGCAAATCTCATAGATCTAGAGCACAACACTGAACAAACCGGACCGGATCACTGATGCCGTACGGTGACGAGCCAATCTCTGGTCAGGCGCAGCTCCGTTAACAGCAGCGCAGGCTGCTGGGTACGCTCTGCGCATGCGTAGCCAAAATGGCGTCCTCCTGCGGCCCGGCATGGAGGTCTATCTGCGAGAAATTTCGTAGTGCGCAACACCAGTCTGAGGTCGAGTCCCGCAAAGACCCGGAGAACGATCCCTTTAGGTCCAAGTATAACGCCCGAGAGCTGCTGAGGGAGATCCACTGCACGCTGAAGAGCCTCGGTGGTGGAGAAAACGACGAGGACGGCGAGGCTGAGCATCTCCAGAGAGAGACTCCAGGGGATGAGGACCGGGGAGGGGGCGGCCACCCGGGCGATTCAGCGGCCGGGATGAGACTCGCCAGGCTCGGGGTGGTTGAGTACTACCTGGGGGTGAACCACGTGGAGACCGAGGAGCTGTCAGCAGGAGAAGAGCATCTGATGAACTGCATGAACCTGCTGGACAAGTGCGCCATATCCAGGGAGAATGTCTCGGTGTTTATACATGTCAGGGTAATGCTAGCGTCTTTAAATGTCCTTAAAACAGATTTACAACAAAAGTAACTCCGGATTACAGCTGTTAATTGCTTTGTCAAAAAGGATTGCCGAGTGTTTACGTGACATAATAGTGATTATTTTAAAACTATAGCATTTATTTAGCGGTGTTCATAATGCATATTAATATGTGAAATGTTTGCCTTTTAAGAATCAGTTGGGGATATTGTGGGCCGGCCGAGATGAGATCGATAAGGCGCAGGGCTTTCTGGAGACCGCCGAGGCCATTTACGTCCGATATGTGAAAGAGGTAAGAGGCAATCATAACCGACTCACCTGTTTGCTGTAAATGGGCGGCTGCTCATAAAGATGCTCTCTGTTTTTAAGAAATTTTAAATCGAATACAGTCCGCCTGCTTTTTTTTTTTTTTTGTTATAGGACGGCCAGCCACCAGCGGACCTCACAGATTTTTTTATGGAAGGAGAATATGAAATAACTCCACAAGAAAGGATCAAAAGGTAGGCAGTTGTATGGAAATAATTGGCTACACTTATATGTAGTCTGTTGTGTGTGTATGTATGTAGGCTTTGGGATTCAAACCGTGTGCGTGTACATGCACTTGGCCACATGGGTTTTCTCCTGCAGTCCAAAGAGACACAGTTAGGATGATTGGAGTCTCTGAATTGTGTGGCTGTCTATGTGCGTGTTTGATGCATGTCTGTGGTCTGCAGCCCTGTGCTTACCCTCACACCAGGTCCCTGACCAGGATAATGGATATATGACATAAAGAGATGTATAATATTACAAAAGATCTCATTGAAGTCTCACCAGCTGTAAAATTCATAATAGTAGAGGGTAAACACCAGTCATATAAATTAATTACATTTTGGCATCATAAAAGTAAATTGTTTAAATTGTTGAGGTGACTGCATCATCCAAAATTCAACAAGCAGGTTTTCATTAGATATGTGTGGGATGCAAAGTTTTGATAAGTGTGCAGAATATTTAGGCAATAAATAAATATATTCATAATATCAACCAGACTGTTTGAATACATAAACAGAAATAACTTTTTGTTTGTTTTGCGCCTTTGAAGGGGGGAATTGGCCGATATTGCTGCAGATTCCAGCATGTGTTTGTAGGTCTTTGTGTGATTGCAAACATCTGAAAGGCTTCACTTTGGCTCTGCCTTGCTGGCTGCACCCTTTCTGTTCTCTGTGGCCTCGCCCACAGCTGCTTGTTAATGCCCTCGCTGTTGACGTTGCCATTTTCTCTTTTAAGTGCCCTTTCTCCCTACAGATTTGAAATGGCATACACTCACACTCTTTATTACCTGGCACAAGTGTACAAGAATCTGGATGAGTATGAGAAGGCAGCCCGGTACTGTCACATCACTCTGCAGCGGCAGCTCCAGTTTGACCAGTTTGTTCCCCTAGAATGGGCCATCAATGCCGCTACCCTGTCCCAATACTACATCACCAAGGTAATGTCTCTGTCACGTAGCTGGCCTCTGTCTGGTGCTGCATCACATTCCAGACACCAGTTGCCACAGTGGCTAAAGACCAGTGCCAGCTATATTCAAACCACTTTGGTTAAGGCGACCCATGAGCTTTTTGTCCTTTTGTGAGTCCATGTTTGAACCTTGATCCATGCACCATGGCCCCCCAAAACTCTGCCTCTCACCTCCTCTCCTCGACAGTGTTGTTACATGGAGGGTCGACACTGCCTTGCCGCGGCCAGCATCATTGCCATCCAGGCTGGAGAGCTCCCATCGGAGGCAGCCGCTCAGGAAAGTAAGTGTCTCCCCCTGGGGATGAAAGGAATCGAAGGACATGATGCTGACTGTTTCTGAAGTGTAGCAGTGTTAGTGTTGCGCATGAGCACACAGCTAGGGAGAAAGTGATCCCAGGGTTTGCGTTCCAGGTGAAGTTGAGGGGGAGAAGAGGGAGCAACTCCAGCAAAAGAGGGCAGAGATTGCCAGGTGCTGGATCAAGTACTGCCTGAACCTCCTGCAAGATGCGAAGAAGCTGTTGGAGGTGAGCGGTGGCAGCAGCGGGCCATTGCTCTCTGCAAGCAGTGTGATGCTGGCCAGCTGGTTGGTCTCCGCGCGCTCATACTGTTTACGCTTTGGCGCGTCTGGAGTCGAAACTGACGCCCGTAAGCTGCTGTTTCAAGAGGCATGAATCGGAGTGCTTTGACCTTTCCCACTAAGACGTCTCATCCCTGTTTTTCCCGAATTCCTACGATGTTGTACTCGTGTTATACTTCATTTGTCCTGCCTGAGCTACAAGGCTGTGATCAGACAGTCATCAGTTCAAATCTCTTGCTTAGCAGAGTAGCAGCATTTCTGCTGGGTCCTTATGCAAGCCTCTTAACCCCCCGAAATGCTCAAGGGGCAGAGAATGAGTGGCTGAGCCTTCACTCAAACTCCAAGCTTAGCTCCCACCTGTATGAGTGTGTTTATGTCTCAGAGGAGAGCATGATGGTATATGTGAGAACCATGACACTCATATGTGTAAGACTATAAATAAAGCATCATTTCAAACTGCCCGTCAGGACAACATTGGCGAGCTGGATGTGGAGCGGCAGGAGGAGCTGAAGAGGGGGCGGCGGGTCGAGGAAGAGCAGGAGGAGCGCGGGAGGAAGAGTGCCGTGCTCTTCAGCTCCAGCGACACCTTCGACTCCATCTGTGCCCTGGAGGAGAAGGTGAGCTGCTCCTTCCCACTGGACTTCGAGGAGGCCCGCGCCATCTTCCTCGTGGGCCAGGCTTACGTGGCCGAGGCCAAGGATTACTTCCAGATGGACGGTCACGTGACGGACCACATCGAGGTGCTGCAGGACCACAGCGCGCTCTTCAAGGCCCTGTCCTTCTTTGAGGAGGATCTGGAGCGCAAGTGCAAGATGCACAAGCGGCGGGTGGACATGCTGGAGCCTGTCTGCAAGGACCTGAACGCCCAGTACTATCTGCTGATCTGCCGGCAGCTGCAGTTCGAGCTGGCTGACACTTACTACGAGATGATGGACCTCAAGCTGGCTCTTGCCAACAAGCAAGATGAGCTGGATGCCCACACCATCAAGAAGTTCAACCACCTCTGCAATGCGTCCATCAAGTACTACCAGAAGTTCTTGGACTCAGTGCGCTCGCCCGAGGGCAAGTTCCCAGAGAAGCTGGATGAGGAGGTACTCCGCCCTGGGCTGGTGGCCAAGTTCCGCTTGGCCCGGCTGCACAGCCGTCTCATCTCGCCGGATGCCCCCACGCAGCTCCAGAACCTCAACCGCTCGCTGGAGTGCTACAGCTTTGTGGTCCGCTACTGCGAGGAGAATCCCGAAGCCCGTAAGGCTGTGGAGACAGAATTGGAGCTCAGCGAGGAGATGGCTGGTCTCCTGCCTCTAAAGATCAGCCGCCTACGAGCCAAGATGGCGTCCTCCACCTGATGAGGCGGCCCCCATTCGCCCCCTCCAGCTCCCCTGCTTGCCTGTCGTTCTTGACCAAAAAGCTGATTATAATTTCTTTCTTTAATTATTCTGCCTGGTGATTATTTATTGATCTTTGACCACTGAACGGTCCTGATCTACAAGCATTAAGCTGTAACCCTCTGTTATGTGTGCATGAAGCGTGGCTCCTTGTTCATTTCCCATTTGTCGTCTCTCCTTAATGCCCTGAATTAACACCTGTATCCGACTGTGTATCCTTACAGAAATAAATGCAGTAACCAAGCCAGTGAAAATGCTGTGTCCAATCTGTCAACAATGGGAGGTAGACAGACTCAGTCTGATGCCAGAGTACCCTGGGCAGGAACTTTCAAGATTCATGCGATTTAGCTCTTAGTTTGTTCACTCTTCCAGATTCTACAAAGAAACAAGACTGCAGCGCAGTAGACAAGCATATAATATAATATATGTACCGTATTTTTCGGACCATAAGAAGCACCGGACCATAAGACGCACCTAGTTTTAGAGGAGGGAAATGAAGAAGAAAAAAATTCTGAACCAAATAGTGTCCTAAAATATTTTATGTCAACCATCCTTACCTGGCCACATCCCTCCCCCCTT
>JAUMHC010000066.1:24714-46361 GCA_032359785.1 Heteromormyrus szaboi | reverse complement strand
ACCCAGTGGTCAGGAAGTCCATAAAGACAAAAGGTTAATGTCTCAGACACCTGGGCTCCCAGACTTGATCTTCTTAGCATGTCACCATCTTTACCTCAAAATGCAAACCCAATGCACCTATCTCTTTCAGTTCATGTACTATTATGAAGTTAGATTAAACATTTTATAAATTTGTAATCCTACAATGAGAAGCACTCCTCCTCACTCTCTGCTAAGTAGTGTCTTCCTTTAAAAAAATCCCTTTCAATTTCTTCTCTGCTAGAACAGGGCCCAAGGCAGCTCTGGGGATGCTAAGGTAGCAGCCCGCTATGATGAGTAGACCAGCACGACAAGCCAGATGCATTGTAGGTATCCAGGCAAAGCTCCTGATCAGAGCAAAGGTTGAGCGAAGCACTTCAGAACGAAGCAAGAGGATCACACCATGATTGTGATGGATAAAGCATACAAGGGGTGACCTCTGAGTTTCTGGTAGAGGAACAAGGAACAAGATGTGGAGACTTTGTAAAAAGTCGAGTCTGAGGAGCAGGGCTGCCTCATTCTGAGTGAAGTTTCAAATGATGGCCCTTGTTTCTTCTCACGTGATTTAATGACATGTTGGCCACTCCGTCACACCATAAGTCACCCACTGCTGTTTATTCCTGTCACTTAGGAGGAAAAACAGTGGTCTGGCCAGAGAAACAGTGCAGAGAGGCCCTGCAATAACAATCAGAGGGGAGATCAATGATGAAAAAGGGCCCCGGAATTGCACCATCGCCACACCGTGATTGGCTGGCATGAGCACCCACAGAGAGCCACAATGCAAACGGAAATGAAAGAGATAAGGCGTTATTTCTACATATTTTGGTTTTTCTTTCTTATTTGAGAAACTCACAGGTACAAGAGACCTTTCTAGTACATGCCCACATAATAATATAATAAACTGATTATCATTTATCATTTTACTATAAATGTAATTTAAAAATTTACTAGAGAAAGAAATGTTCCATAAGAATATTTTATATATTGTGTTTGATCCAACTGCATTAAACTAGTCTCTATTTTATCTTTAGTATTGAGTTGTTTTTTTCTGTCAAAACATGGTACCTAAATCAGTCCTTAACCTGTCTCTTTTCTAATATTTTAGTTCACACCTTTTCATGATAATAACTACATTGGACAAAAAGAATTACAAATCTCCTTTGTGTTCTTAATTCGTACTTCTCGTACATCAAAGGTGTTATATTTGTTAGTAGTAATTTGCGGGGAGGGGAGAGGGCAAGATTCGAAGAAATGCGACAAATTGATTTAACGGTGAATAAAGATATTACTGTCGTCAATTTCCGTTAAGTGGAAGGCCACGTGATGACAAAAAAAAAACATATGATCAGCATATTCCTATGTATAATTATTCGCGGTGTCGTCCCGTCGTCAGTGAAAAAAAAAACCCGAAAGCGAGGTTTACTTTCCGTTTGCGGATGTTTCTGCTGCTTTTTTGGCTACAGGAAACAGTGACGCGCTCGGCGGATAGGCTCAGTGCACTTGGTGGCCCTTCAGTTCGTTCTCTGCTTTATTATTGCAACTGCCACGTTAGGTAACGGAGAGCCATGGAACTAACCCCGAAAACGACACTCGTGTTCATCACAGTTTCGTGCTTCCTTCTCCTCGGCGCTCAAGGTACGTCCCGGACATCAACATTTAACTTTTTACACTCCTTTCCCCCACTTTTAATTTTTTTAAAAACTCCAGTGAAACACCGTCACACGTGTAATTTACGAAATGGTTATATGTGATAGTTTTAAATCATGATAGTTATCGTAACGGAGAAAAGAGAAATGTTCATTATGGTTATTTTGAGTAGGACTGCTTAAAGTATCTTTAAATTATACGAATAGCCTATTTAAATCTATATAGATCTGTTATTTACTAACCTCTGCTTGTTATTGTATACCTCTGCTTGATTTTGGGTTCACATTGGTCGACCGCGTACGGATGAACTTTATATTAAGTCGTAAGGTATTATAGCTATCTTTTCTCCGACGCAGGTGCTCCAACCAAGGGCCGGTACATGAAGGTCTCCTGCAAGCCAGACGCAAAAAATGCCAACTGTAATGCTATAAAGGGCCCGCTGATCGATATCCCCAACAGCAGGTGGGTTTGGTACACGGAACATAAGGGTCTGCTCTATAAAGGCCGAGCGGCGCACCAGGAGCATATGGCTGCTGCGGTTTAATATACATTCGATAAAGATCAATGTATATTGTACAGTTTTCCTCTACTGGAAATAATAATAGACAAGATAGACACCATTTAGGAGATGAAGAGTAAAAGTGAAAGTAATACTGGATAAATGATGTTGGTATATTTCTCACACCAGGTCTGGAAAAAAATTGTTTTTCTACCGTGACTGAAGGGTTCATCTGAAAAGTGACTTTTGGGTTTTTTTCTAGAGCACAAATATGTTTACTTTTGGGCCAGTGTGGCATATTAATTACAGTTGATAACTCTTATCCAGTCTTGAGCAAAAATGCTCATTTGCTGCCAAGTACAATTTCCTCTTTGAACCCGCAACCAAGCTGAGAGACAAATTGGAGCTTGAAGGCTGATTTTAATGTGCATAAATGAGTATTTCGTAATGAATGGAAGCCTTTCGCCTGATGAGTCATTTCCTTAGTTTGCTGCATCTTCTGACATCTTTAGAAGCAAACAGAACAGCCCTTGTGCTGAACTAGTAAAAAAAAATACATTATGTTTTTATCTGTGTCGCGCTCATGATTTCGAAAGGTACGATCTTCAAAGGACATCTTTCTATCTAAATTAAAGGTGACTTCTGACAAACATAAAAACTTCTTTTATATTTTTCGAAAACAATCCTCACCAAAGGACACTTCAGTTGTGTTTAATCCATAATTAAAATTATTAAAGGATTTTGAAGCTGTGTTATACAGATACAGAAAGGCAGACTCACAGTGAGGCAGTGACAGTTAACCTTGTGATCAAACCCAGCAAGTTTCTGATTTGAGTCCCAGTGTTTCAGTGTGAGGTGTTCAAATACTGGGTAATTATAAGGCTTTTTCAATACAGGCATCAGTAGTTCATCTTTGATATACATTTAAAAATGCATTTCTTTCAGTATCAGACAGTAGATAGGTGACACAATGTCCTGTTCCAATGTCACTATAAGCTGCCAGTCCAGTTAAGCAGTGTCCTCGTCCAAATCCCTGAGCCGTTCTTTACACTGTATGGGTTTTTAGCGAAGTGAACACACCCTCTGCTCTTGTGGGGAAAACCTTCAAGCAGGACCAGCTAGTACAGATGACGTCACTGTGTGCACCCATTTTGTTACTTTTCAGAAGAGCTTGTGTCTATTCTTTTGTTATTTTATTCCTCTATCTCCACAAATAAGGTGAGAATTTTTGGTCTCATTTGAAAACTTACAGCAACAGGACAGCCTTACATGCAGCTCTCTCAGGCAGCGTTGTGGGCTAGACATGGTTAGCCTGCCTCAGGCAGCGCTGCGGGCTGGACGTGGTTAGCCTGCCTCAGGCAGCGCCGGCTGGACGTGGTTAGCCTGCCTCAGGCAGCGCCCCGGGCTGGAGGTGGTTAGCCTGCCTCAGGCAGCACCATGGGCTAGACTTGGTTATAATGCCTCAGGTAGCGCCGCAGGCTGGAATTGGTTAGCCTGCCTCAGGCAGCGCCATGGGCTAGACTTGGTTTGCTTGCCTCAGGCAGCACCGCGGGCTGGACTTGATTAGCCGGCCTCAGGCTGCGCCATGGTCTAGATTCGGTTAGCCTGCCTCAGGCAGCGCTATGGGCTAGACTTGGTTTGCTTGCCTCAGGCAGCACCGCAGGCTGGACTTGGTTCGCCTGTTTATGTGTTGCATGTCTCCTGTTCTGAAAACTCATATTGTCGATGGAGGAAGCTCATTAAACAAAGCAGTTTGTAGGGAGGGGTCGTCCTAGAGGAAAGAGGAAGGGGATGTGACCTCCGCCTTACCCGCTGCTGTATCCGCATTATTATTACAGAGAGAAGTTTAAATTCAGCCAAAACCCTATGGACGAGTCATCCGGTGACGGGTCCGGAGATAGCCAGTCCTTCACAGGCACTGGAGGCCAGCCGGCTGCTGAACGAAAAGTGCTATCAGTGCTCTCACCAGCAGAGGGTAGCACCGAGCTTGACGAGGGAAGCGCCATGGGAAACGATTCTTCCATCTTCATCTTCCCTGAAAAGGAGCTAAAGAAGAACCTGCCAGCTGAGAAGGAGTTAAAAGAAGAAGGTTTCATCCTGTAGCTGGCCATGGAGAAATTATCCACTTGTCGGTTTTCAGCACAGCATGAAAAGTCGGTCACCCACATTGCTCAGGATTAAATTCTTATCGAAATGGTGTTTCCTTTACTCTCTTTATTTTGGAGTCTGCCTATTATTATATATTATATTTGAGACTACTTTATATTTTTGATAAATCTGGGAAATATATCACCATATACAGGTTATATTGTGCATCTTTGAAAATATGTTTTTTTTGCAATGCATTCTATAAAGTTTAATGAACAACATAAACCTTTAATCTTCTCACTGTCTATATATTGGCTGGTGTGTCCAATTATGTATGTTTTGGGGTTTGCTCAATATACTTTGATAATCATAAAATAATTGACGATAGTGTGGGCAGGCATTACCTTCACCTGAATGGATCTGTAAGGACTAACATAAAACCTGCATGTAAACGTTACTCATGCCAGTACAATAAATTTAATATACACTCTTTTTAATCGCCTGTTTTTAAGAATGATTTAGGTGCTATAAATACAATATCCAATTTAATAAATTCTTTGTAAAAAGTATCAAATATTTTAACCAAAAGGATGTAAGAGCAAAATTAAACTCTTTAAATGTTGTTCAAGTTTTCAAGTTGCTGATCTGCTGATGTGTATCTATTCGCTAAGACAAAAGAATAAGCACATTTATTTATGTGCAGGTGAACAGTGAAGGTTTCTTTAGTTGTAATTGTGCTTGATTGTTCTCTTTTGTTTGTAACGTTCTTCCACCGCGAAACTGCTAGCAGCCATGACGATAAGCACTTCCTCTAAAGCTGAAGAGACTTCTGTAAGCTAACTACAGAAGCACATCACCAGTGGTACCATTCAGCTATTCAATTTCTGCTCCCAAACTATTTTTCCATGCAGTCCTTGGTGTAATATTGTGAAAGCATTTCCAAAGAAGAAATCTGAATGATTGCAACATGTTTCTGTGGAAGAAAAAGGGTGTTTATTTAAATGTTGTTGACTCCTGTCCTGTCCCCCTGAGCTGACTGTGGAGACAGGCATTTTGCTATTGAACATGTGGGTGACCAGTTAGTTCTTTTATTGCTTGTCATTATCCTACTACGTCAAGCAGCTACATTTTACAGTCTGCAATTTCTTCCCACCAAAGTCTCCCAATATCCTGGGCAGGCAGCCTGTTTGTCGCAATGTACTGTACAATTGGCGTGGTTATTAAATTAATGCCAGTGTGGTTTTCCTATGAACCTGAAACGTATTTTATTAGTACTGCTTATTAAAAATATTTGAATATTTGTATAACTGGAGAAATTAACAATAATATATACTTCAACAGTTCTAATAGCCGTTATTCTCATTTCATTTGTTTTTCCCCCTTCCTGAGCACGAGAAAACACGAGAATGACAAACCCCGCAGATTACATTAAAACTGATGTCATGACAAAGAATAATTTACGAAATTATTACTAATGTCTTTGTGTCGCTACAATATATATATATATATGGTCATAAAAACACTGTTTTATGCGTTAAGCTTAATGACCATATATATATATATATATGGTCATTAAGCTTAACGCATAAAACAGTGTTTTTTCCCACCACCTGCCTGAAACACACACTGACCTATGACTGATCTGATCCCATCTCATTTATGACAAAACTCACAGATCAACTTGGTCAATATGAGCCTGGATTGGTCCGTGTGGGTCACTTTTTTGGGTGTTTTGGGATTAGGTCTCCTGCAATTCCACTTGGCCATAAACCTCGATGAAGTGAAATGTGCAAAAATTTCTAATTTAGCAAATCTGCTAAAATGTTTGTGACTTTTCCACAACTCAGTGTTCGTCTAATGCATCTCAATATGATTGACAGTGAGTTTTGGAAATAGGCTTCATTTGTCGAAACCCCTTCTGCCTCACGCATATGTCAGTCACTGACAAACGAACTGTGGACTGTAAAAAAAAAATCACAAATCAGACTGGTCAGAATGAGCCTGGTTGGACCTGTTTATATGGTAAAAATTTTTATTATTCGCATTTTTTAAAAATGCAAAGTAAAATATCGACAGACTTCGAGGTGGGGAATGACGCCACCTGAATTCACAAATCACGAGTAACAATATGCCACTCTCTTTACTAGTGTACGTCACTGCACTGCTGAGATGTAACGGAATCCCAAATCGCTTCCGATAATATAATGTCATCCATTATTATATTGTAATGCTGAAGTTATATATACTTGCAAAAAAAAAAATAATAATAATAATAATCCCAAATCGCTAACTACAGATTATTGTTACCGCGGTACATTAGTTAAAGGGGGAATGGACACACACACACGTGCGTAGTTAGATAGTTTACTGTGGTTTGATTTATTCTTTACATTTCTTTGTTATTCTTTGTTCATTAAATGGTAACATGTTTCGACACTATGTTCGTACCCGGTCTTTAGCCCGAGGGTTTGTGGACGAGTTACATGATAAAACCGGAGTCCCAAACGCGGAATGGTGATCACATGACCGGAGCGGAGTCCCGGGGCGGGTGGGGCGAAATCACATGACCGGAGCGGGAGGCCCGAAGGTGGGTGGTAGTCACATGACCGAGGCGGATTTCGGCGAGGATTTTTCGCAGGGATCCAAAGGCTGAGCAACTGAGCGTTCCGACATGGTGAGTATTACTGGATGCTGGCGGGACGTCTCTCCACCGGTAAAAAACCCGCTTCCATTCATTTTGGGGTTTTTAAAAAATATTTTACACAGCTCTGTTTTTATCTGTCGGGGCATGAGCAGGAGGCCCCAGGAAAGCCGATGGGCGGAAATGCGCCGAGGCCGACTGTGTTTACTGCGCCCGTGTCCTCGCAGCACTGTCCCTAGGTGTCGATGAGTCGCCTCGTCGCAATAAATCACACCGCTCTTCCGCGTTATCGCTCCGAAACTACTCTCCGCCTTGGCTGTTTTAGGCAGCCAGGGGGTCCCTTTGCACGGCTCTGAAGCAGCCAATTGCACATCTCGGTGGTGAACTTAAACGGGCCACTTGGGTTAGATTGGGGGGAGGGGGTAAACTTAAGTGAATACAACTGCTTTTGCAAATTTTCGTGCAATATGTCAAGCGGGACGGCGGATGACAGCTGCAGCACCCACGAAACCCCAGCTCAGGTGTCGTCTGACGCGGTAACAATATCTGAAGGGCACCGTCCTGGGAGGCATGCAGCGTGGCCATGGGTCAGGCCATGGGGAGCGAGGAGGCTGCCGTCAGCTCTGATCTGAGTAAAAGAGGGCCGATTTGTCAGACCGCAACGTCTGAAATGATTTTGACGCCTACTGGCATATGTTGGTGCCTACTCACGGACGGGATGTGCTGTCCTTGAAATAGCCATCGGTCTGATGCCGTCTTGTCTTGAGGGCTATTTGAACTCAAGAAAAAAATGCAGCATCTCTAGTTTAATAATTTGGTTTAGACTTGAAATCAAACGCCTGACGCTGCTTTATTAAGTTGTAACGCCCGATGCATTCCGGCTGTAACGTGTCAGTATAGTATCTGTAAAAAGGCAAATTCTGACAGGCTGTTTATTTCTTAGTGCCCAATACAGTAGCTTGTTGTGACTCTGCAAAAATGTCCCCCCCCCCCCCGAAAAACATCCTGCTGCATTTCCCTTAGACGTGTGCCATGTTTCTTTCAGAGTTTCCTGGGAAGCTTATTCGGCCCGGTGTGCGAGATCGACGTGGTC
Organism: Heteromormyrus szaboi; assembly: GCA_032359785.1. NCBI lineage: Eukaryota > Metazoa > Chordata > Actinopteri > Osteoglossiformes > Mormyridae > Heteromormyrus > Heteromormyrus szaboi. The sequence goes on along the minus strand of JAUMHC010000066.1, from coordinate 38,375 downwards.
CTTAATGATGCGGACTCCCGGAAGACAGCAGAGCTCAAGATGGAGGACGGGAAAGTGGAGAAACACTTTTTATTCTACGATGGAGAGTCTGTCACAGGGAAGGTCAGTCCCCCTGTCCCTCACCGTTCTCTTGGCTTTTCCATGGGAAAGGAACTGGGCCCCGTCTTCAGTGCCTGTGAAACTTCTGGGGAGGTTATGGTTTTCAACTTACCGACTGTGTTCAAAATCAGTATCAGAGTGTGGCGTTCACAAAGACACCAGGTGATAAGTAACTTTTTTCTAGTTTGTATCCCCCATAATTAATGTATACTTTCATAACTGTTGCTTTAGTAGCAGAAGGAACTCCTGCCTCTTATTTTGTAACTTCTCCAGATGAAATCTCCAGGTTCAAGGTGGCCCACTTACAGGGTGATTTCAGAATCCTTATTGTGGAAACGTACGTGATGAAAAGTCAGCATCATACACATGGGAATGCACATGCTGATGGTTAGACAGGTTAGAAATATTTGCTGGAAGAAATAAATTCTAGGGCACATAAATGGCATAGGCACTGTGGGAGAGCACTGCCGCAGGGTGGAGGACTGACTTGTGGTTTGGGTGCCGTTGGGTGTTGTTCAGTTTGCTGTCCTGGGTGGTCCCCTTAGAATTAAAGATTTTACCTGACCTGGTCTTTTTTGTGCTTTACTCTTCATTAGATTGTCTCAGTAATGGAGGGGGACTTTGGTGCAGTTATTTTATCACTGGGTTGAGATAATGACTCAGAGATTGATCCAACAACACCCAGGTTAATGAGGAAAGGATGGGGACGACCTCTGAAAGTCCGTGAAGATGAACAGAGCTTTGGTCACAAAACTTTCTTTGAATTAATAATATATCATTAAATGTAACAAGTCTATTATTGTAGCTTTCATATGATGTGGTAATGATCTTTTAAAAAGTGCCTCTGCTGAAAGGGTTTGCAGAATGAGGGTTTGTATGTGAGGGTTTGCGATCTGCAGTCATCATCTTCAGTTGATTCCCACTTGTGAATGATCACAGCCTCTTTCCTTTGTGCCATAACATAATGAAAGTCCGAGTCCCCAGGAGAGCATCACTACAGCAGGCTGCCTGCTGTCATTTCCTGAGTGTGTGTTAGGCAGAATGAATCTCCACTGTACCATGTGACTGCCATGTGACCTGCATTCCAGGTGAACCTCACCGTGAAGCAGACTGGGAAGAGGCTGGAACACCAGGGTATCCGAATCGAGTTTGTGGGCCAGATAGGTGGGTCTTCATCCTGCTGCCGTTTATGCTTATGGCTGTCGAGGGAGGAGGGTATGCTTTTAAATTCCTGAATATGATGTGAATTTAACCCTCTGGGTGTGGGGGCAGGGTGGCATTTATAGTCACGGGCTCCATTTCCCTAACGACTTCAGGATAAGGAGCTTAGTGGAGCTTGTGTTTCTAACGTGAAGAGGGAGGCCTACAGTATGTTTCTCTGAGACCCGTAGCCAGAGTTTGAAAAAGAGTGAGACCCAGGGGTGCAGAGTGGGTCTCATCAATCACATTATTGATACTGTCTGTTTTGTGAGCTGTCTATTTTTTAAAATCATTAGTTACGTGAAATGTGAGCCTAATTTTCTATTCAGGTGAAAAAGCTTTAGGTTTTACTTTTAGCTCTTACCCTCAGCTGGCTACGACCCTGCCTGTTGCTCTCGTGACATATTTATACAGGTAATTTTTTGGTCCTTTTTTCTGGGCTTTTAAGATGACTAGCAGGAGGTAGGGTGGCTCTGCAGTTTTATTCAGCCGACGCTTTTATCCAAGGTGATGTATGTTTGAGGAAGCAGGGATGGCGAGTACCAGGAACAAGCAGGGGTTTAGGGCCTTTGCTCAAGAGCCCGACCATGGGCACATAGTCCTCCCAGACAGTCTGGGGTAGGCGCCAGGCTCAGAGGTAACTGAGCGTCTTGAATGAGGAGATGATGATGATGATGATGATGATGATGATGATGAAGCTCCCTCTCCCATGGCACTCAGAGCTCTTTGGCGACAAGAGCAACACACACGAGTTTGTGAACCTGGTGAAGGAGCTGGCGCTGCCTGGCGAGCTGACGCAGAACCGCAGCTACGACTTCGAGTTCATGCAGGTGGAGAAGCCCTATGAGTCATACGTGGGGGCCAATGTGCGGCTCAGGTGGGTCTGGAAGCACAGTGGGGTCTTGTTTGCTAGGGCTTGGTCCTGAGCATGCTCTGAGGAATTAGGGTGCAACAGTATGAGCTGTGTCAGTCTGGATTTGCCCAGGATTCAGACGGTGTGGATGTGTGTGGATGGATGAGGCTGCCCGCCTGTTTTACTCAGCATTTCAGCCTTCTTGGCTCACATGCCTGTCTCTCTCTCTCCCCCCCCCCCCCCAAGATACTTCCTCAAAGTAACGATAGTGAGGAGACTGTCAGACTTGGTGAGGGAGTATGACCTCGTCGTTCATCAGCTGGCTACGTACCCGGACGTCAACAACTCCATCAAGATGGAAGTGGGCATTGAGGACTGTCTTCACATAGAGTTTGAGTACAACAAGTCTAAGTAAGCACACCACCATGTGGCAGAGTAGTCGGTGAACTTAGACTTTAATGAGAAACTCCGAGAATAACATGGGTGGTCTTGACACCTTTTTTTTTAGTGTTTTTGTTTTCTGGCCATTGATGATAATTCAATCAAGCTAAGGTTGTGAGGGTCTGATGAAATGTGTGTTTTGATCAGTAGGATGGCTGCTTATAGTTTTATATCTAATTTTATTTCCACCCTAGATACCACTTGAAAGACGTCATTGTAGGCAAGATCTACTTCTTGTTGGTGAGAATCAAGATCCAGCACATGGAGCTTCAGCTGATCAAGAAGGAGATTACTGGAATTGGTGGGTCATTGATTCCTTGGAACTTCAGTCACTTTGGCCATGAATAAACTTCTCTATTACTGGTTTAAAACTGCACATTACAATTGGTTGATTGATGCACTTCTTTAATGGACATGGAAAATAAGTCTTAGGAGCCCTGAGTTATAATAATGTTATAAAGGTACAGTGGTACCTCAGTTCTCAAACTCATTAGAACTCAAATTTCTTAAAAGTCGAACCAACCTGTTCAGAAAAAAAATTACTTGGAGCTCGATCTGAATCTCAGAAGTCAAACCGTGAATGAAATTAAGACCTAAGAAACTTGTATACGTGGGGAAATGAGTCACGCGGCACGTCTCAGCGGAAACAAAGGGTAAAGCTTCAGTCTCAGCCTCGCATTAGCTGTGATGGCACCGTGCATGTTTACAGTAAAAATACATTTAGACAATGATAGTAACAGTAATTATTATTATTATATAATAAAATACATTTAAAAATTAAGATTTCTTCTTCATTATTTTAATATTAATAATAAACCATTAATACATTTAATTATTATAATATTGTTGTGCCGAGCCGGATGGAACGGTGACGAAGGCGCAGACATCAGGGTATCGGGGAATACGGGGTTTAATTACAGGTTAGGTAGGCAAATCGCACACGGACAATACAATGACCGGACTGGGGAAACAAACTGAAACGCGGACGAAATACAGAGGGCTAATGAAAACAACTAGAAACAGCTGATCACACGGGGATTCCACACAAGGTTAACGAGGGGGCGTGGCACACGGAAGGAGCGGACGATCGGGGCAGGACACATTGTTTAGATACATTTATTTTCTTACTTTACAAATTACTGTTTTGATAAATGTGCTTATACATGTGTTTAGTACAGTATATGCTCTTGTTTTAACTGGTTCATTTTGTGTTTAAATGCTAAAAAAAAAACATATTTAGGTGTAAATTTTTAGGGCCGGGAACCAATTAATTGGTTTTCCATTACTTATGAAGAAAATTCGATCACAATTCAAACTTTTTAGGATTCAATCCGGAGTTCTGAACTGATTAAATTCAAGTTCTGAGGTACCACTGTATATGAGAATTTAATTTCTAAAGGTCGGTATTTATGCCCTTCGTCTGAACTTGCAGAATTCTTTAGACTCTGTGGGTACAGCTACTCTTAGGATGCTTGTGATTTGTTACAAAGGATGTTTTGGGCAATACGCATGAAGCTCAGAAAAAGCTTTAGCTTTCTTGCTCATAAATGTAAATGTAATTTTACTAAATCACCAAAATAATTACTAGAAAACCTAAAGTGCAGTTTTCCTCCATAGGACCGAGTACAACTACTGAAACGGAGACGGTAGCAAAGTATGAGATTATGGATGGAGCACCAGTGAAAGGTGGGTTTCCAGTAAAAATTGTGAGTTCTGTGTTCACCAGTACTTGAATGTCATGGAAATTGTAGTCAAGAAAACAGCGATAGTACCACTCACTGACTCTCCTGTCTTAGGGGAGTCTATTCCCATCCGACTGTTCCTGGCTGGGTATGACCTCACTGCCACTATGAGAGACGTCAACAAGAAGTTTTCTGTCCGCTACTTCCTCAACCTGGTGCTGGTAGATGAGGAGGATCGGAGATACTTCAAGCAGCAGGTAACAGGCCATGCCTTTGGCCTGGAAAACGGGCAGTCGATAGAAATGGCCGTTAACTTGATTGAAGTCAACCAGCATGCTTTCTGCAAGCGTCTTTGGCCATCTGCTGCAGAATGATGATAGCTGAGGAAATTCCCTCTGATGCTTAAAAGCTTTAGGCAGAAATAAGGCCTTTACCTCCTTCTGGTCCACAGGAGATCGTTCTGTGGAGGAAGGCCCCTGAGAAACTGAGGAAGCGTAACTTCCACCAGCGGTATGAGTCCCCGGAATCCCGGCCGGCGGTCTCTGCTGAACAGCCGGAAATGTGAAGGACCGGGGGGGGGTGGGGGGGGATTCAGCACATCAGTGGATGGAATGAGGCCGAAAGCAGGCCCACCCCAGCCGTCAGAGTCATCTTTCTCACGTCCATCCCGCATGGCTGAAACTGCCACGCTCACTGGCGCCATTTGGCTCCATGTGACAGTCTGCAGGTGCCCATGTGTAACGTGCAGAGAGGTCAAGAAACACTGGAACATTTCAAAGGTACCTTTATTCAAATGCTGTTTGGCTCCACCCCTATCCCTTCCAGATGGAGGAGAGTAAGGAGGAAGGCCTACATCAGAGAGTGTTCCTCACACGCATGTGCGACGGTTCATTTGTGAGAGTGAGGAGTCATGTAGATAATGAGCAGGGGGCCTGTTTTTAGGAATGCACCATTTTGAAGGAATACTGCTTGTTTCCCTAGGTGTCATATTCCTAATTCCCTGAAATTAATACCCACAAGAATTTATTTATGGTTTATAGTTTGTATAATCTACATTTACTTTTCATTCACTTCTTATCTCTTGGCTGTGTTTTATTCTAAGAAGCACACACGAAAATATACATTTCAGCAAACTGTTTAGAAACGGATGCAGCGTAAAGCAAAAACACTAGAGGACAACTGACGGTTTTAAAGTTTCTCCGAAGCCATCCGGTCGCCGCGTGAGCCTAAGAAACACTGTATGTACTGTACACGCGCTGTTTCGGGGGGTGGGGGGCCTATTTAGTCTGTCGTCAAATATTTTTGTTTGCTATGAGTGAATTAGGTTTTTTTTTGTAAGATGGAGCACTTAGGAAAGCACTATGTTCTAACATGCGGCGGCACTGCATGCTGCAGACGCCCACCACGGGGTGATCGCCATTCCTCCTGATTTTTGTATGTAAGTGCCTGTAAGGAGCAGATATCACGTACAGTTATGCCAAATAATGTCTTGGCCACTTGCATGTTCACCCAATTTTTACAATGTCTAATTTGAACAATAGAAAAACGAGATTTCTGTACATTTAAAAATTGTACATATCCACCTCGATATATTTATCCATCTGTCTACAATAAAAGATGAATTTTTACTTGCATAAATGTCTGTCGTCACTGTGGTCTGCTGGAATGTTATATTGTTTAGAACGGACATCGACAGGTTACGTCTTAATTCACAATTTATGCACATCTTTATTTTACTGTAGTTGAGAAATATTTCATAAGTGCTGAACACTGGGATTTAACGAATTTCGATAGCAATACGGAACACCAAGGTACAGACTGTTAGCACCTGATAACGTGAGGGATACAGCTTTGAACGACAATGTTTTGCTGTTTTCTTAAATGTTGCACTTTGACCTTTTTGAGTTTGGGTCCTTAGTCGTGATGTCATTCGACATGAAACATGCGGCTCCTGCAACTGTAGCAAAATTTAAAAAAATATAATGGCTGCATATTAATATTGGGTCGAATCGGATTTTATACACTGCATGTGCAGTGAATTATAGCAGAAATTTAGTGCTATCTGGGTACATTTTGTGACACGCTTTGTATATTTACAACAGGCATTTCAAAGGACACCTACTCGGAAACGGTCCTTCACCACGTTGACTTAGAGACTGGTGTTGACCGTCCTCTGCCACAGTGTATCACTGTACAAGATGTGGAAATAGAGACTGACTGAAAACAGTGATTTTCTTGGTTTTTGTGTTTAAAGATGGCCATGAATCGTTATATATTCTTGTTAACTCGGGTCCAGCCCCGAGTTAGGCAGATCTCCTTCCGTAATGCTGCTGCTTCAGTAGCTGATCTGAATCAGCCCAGTCGAATTATACCGATGTACGGAGATGGCAGGACACTGACCATAATTTCACGCCGAAATTTCTCGAGCAGCTCATCCCGACCTCCAGATACGTCTCTATTTGTGCCAGTGGACATTAAATCTGAATTTTCCGGCGACGGGACTGTTGGAGTTGAGCTCACCCAGCCACTGGATAAAAGTACGTGAGCCGGTTTAAAGCAACATCATGTCAACTCCCATTATATCGATAACTAAATTGTGGAACGCAATTCATCATATTTATATCTATATGGAAACGCTTATGCTTACCGATATAGAGCTGCGCCTGTGAGTCTGTGCTCATGCTTATGTTATATATGAAAGTGAAGTTCGAGCTCGTGTTTAGCCGGGGCCGGACGTGCTGAATCCCTCCTGGTGATCAGTTACTGTCACGTTTGTGCCGTTTTAACAGGTGAACTTCTCAAGGCGCTGAACAAGTTCTACAAAAAGAAGGAGATGCAAAAGTTGGCATCTGAACACGGTCTAGATGGTGAGAACATTCTTCTAAACTCTTGGCTTCCAATTTTTTTGCGCGCTGCTTATTTTTAACTCCGGTCAAGCTATCTGCGCTTAAAATGTTATATGCACGCATAGACATGACATTACGGTATCAGCCGTACATTACGGTTTAGGAAAATAAGACTCCAAGCGATCGCGCATAGGAAAGGGGTGAGTACTCGTATGTACAAAGTACAGGATATACTTAAATGTAATTAATGTCTTACTTTCCCATAATGTATGAACAAGTCATATGGCATCAGAAAGGCGACGTTCAAGGCTATTTCCTAAAAAAATCTGGTCATTTAATATACCACTTAAAATAATGCACTTTGAAATCCCTGTAATTTTATGTTATGAGCCAGGTTGGACAGCTCATTTCTCAGGATTATCCCCTAAGGTACAAACATATCTGGTATCCCCTGAAAGGCAAGGCCCTACACTATACCTCCACCAAATCTGGTCAACATTTCGCGGTATAGCCTAGGCCCTTGCCTTTCAGCAGGTACCAGAAATCTTTATACCTTAGAGGATAATCCTGAGAAATGAGCTGTCCAACCTGGCTCATAACATAAAATTATATGGATTTCAAAGTCCATTCTTTTAAATATTATATTAAATCTGACTAGATTTGTTTAGGAAATATTCTTTCTGATGCCATATGACTTGTTCTTACATTATGGGAAAGTAAGACATTAATTGCATTTAAGTATATCCTGTACTTTGTACATACGAGTACTAACCCTTTTCCTATGCGCGATCGCTTGGAGTCTTATTTTCCTAAACCGTAATATAATGCTGATACCATAATGTCACGTCTATGCGTGCACCTCACATTTTAAGCGCGGATGATTTGACCGTGTTTCGGCGACGCGTGGATAGCTTGACTGCAGTGGTAGAGGCCACAAGGCAGAAGTACATTCACTAAGGGATGCCGGTCTATGGCATAGCACATACACATGCACACAAACACAGCGACACAGTTTAGAGGCACCAGTCACCCTTGGTGCATGTCTTTTGACTGCAGGAAGAAACCTGCATAACATCAGGACCCCCGCACAGTGGGTATAGAATTCCAACCCCTCACCCTGTAAATATGTTGGTGACCACCTTTTGATTATGGTCTAAACTAGGAACAGACTCCTTCGCCCCTGGCACCACGAGGACATTCTTAATATTCTACATCAGCACGCACTGACCCAGATCAGAGTATGGCAGTGGAGCTGGATTTGGTGTCCCTGACTGTGTCCCCTCCTGTCCCTCAGCTCGCCTCTTCCACCAGGCCTTCATCAGCTTCAGGAAGTATGTCTTGGAAACTGAGACACTGGGTGCCGACCTACACATCATCATCAGTGACATATGCTGTGGAGCAGGTGTGTTTCCATTTTACTTATTTATAAGACGCTTTTATCCAAAGTGATGTAAATTTGGGGGCAGACAGTTCCTGGAGCAGGGGTTAAGGGTCCAACTGTGAAATCACTCTTACCATGCTGAGATTTGAACTGTTGACGTTCCGATCACAGGCAAAGGGTCCAATCCTGCTGAGCCACCCACCTCCCATTTATTTTTTATTGTTGCTGATTTCTTGACCAATTTCAGGGCACATAGATGACATCTACCCATACTTCATGAGGCACGCCAAACAGATTTTCCCCATGTTGGACTGCATGGATGACCTTCGCAAGATCAGCGATTTGCGTGTTCCAGCAAACTGGTAAGTGCTGTGGTCCCTGTTCCCGGCAAATTGGTAAGCACTGTGGTCCCCGGTCCCGGCAAACTGGTAAGCACTGTGGTGCTGGGTTCCAGCAAACTAGTGAGTGCATTTCTCCTGGGTCCTGGTACATTGGTAAGCGCTCCGATCCCAGGTCCCAATTTTGAGTGTCACAGCTTGGTTTGTTGCTCTCTAATACATCATGTTTGTCACAGACAGCTGCTGCTTCCTGCGTAGCATTTGATATGAGGGGGCACCACAGCCTGTCAGACACAACATGTCCTGTGCTTTAGGTACCCTGAGGCCAGAGCCATCCAGAGGAAAGTCATCTTCCATGCTGGTCCCACCAACAGCGGGAAGACCTACCACGCCATTCAGAGGTACCTGGAAGCAAAATCTGCCGTCTACTGTGGCCCACTGAAGCTGCTGGCCCACGAGATCTTCGAGAAGAGCAACAACGCTGTCAGTATGATTATTCCTGGCCTTCTACCTTGGTTTATCTGCTTATAACTGAAGCTTGAAATTGGGCAATTGTAATCTGAATACATAATGAGCACTCGAGCATGGGATTATGGGACACCAGTTAGCTTCATGGCTCTTTGGTGTGTTAAAGAGCTGCTTTGCTGAATGAGCTCGCCACATCCCACTTTTGGTTACTGGCACTGACCTTCTCTGTCCCATACAGTGTCTGTGCTTGTGTCCTCACAGGGAGTGCCGTGTGACCTGGTGACGGGAGAGGAGCGCACCTTCGTAGATGCAGATGGAAAGCCATCCAGCCATGTTGCCTGCACCATTGAGATGTGCAGTGTCACAAGTCCATGTCAGTAGACACTTTCAGCTTTCAGAATCGAATTCATGCATGCATGCATGCATGCATGCATCCATATATCTAATCTGTCTTTCATCTAAAATTTAAAAGTTCAGGGTACCCACAAGCATTTAGTTTTGCACTCTGGTAGCACAGCCAAACCAGGCAGAGCTGGCATTGTCTGGTCTTTGTTGCTGTCCCCACACTCTGGCAAATGTGCCGAGAGGGGTTGGGTGGGACACACCCCTCAACACCCTCTTTCCCTTCCAGATGAAGTGGCAGTGATTGATGAGATCCAAATGATCAGGGATCCCTCCAGAGGATGGGCCTGGACCAGGGCATTGTTGGGTGAGTCAGGTCACATGACCCAGCCCTCACAGAATGAGCTTCTCAGTTTCAGGTATTTTATATTTAAACAAAGGGTATATAGTGAGGGAAAGAATTATTTGACCCCATGCTGAATTCTTATGTTTACCCATTAATAAAGAAATGGGAAGTCTATAATTTCACTGGCATGTTTATTTTAACAGGAAAAGATAGATTATCAACAAAACAAGCAAGAAAAAAACAAAACTGACAAACCAAATTGTCATTTATCTAGGGAAATAAGTATTTGATCCCTTGGAACACATGCTTTAGTACTTGGTGGAATAACCATTGTTAGCAGGCACAGCTATCAGATGTTTCTTGTAGTTGGTCACCAGGTTTACATGCAGGTCAGCAGGAATTTTCAGCCACCCCTACTTTGCAGACCTCCTCCAAGTCTTTAAGGTTTTTAGGCTGTCACTTGGAAACACAAAGTTTGGGTTCCCTCCATAGGTTTTCTATGAGATTATTGACCGGAGACTGGCTAGGTCACTCCATGACCTTAATGTGATTCTTCTTGAACCACTCCTTTGTTGCCTTGGCCGTATGTTTATGGTCATTGTCTTGCCTGAAGACTCACCCACAATGCATTTTCATTTTCATTCGAGATTTTACGGTACATGGCCCTGTACATCTTTGTACAGGGGTTATTGTCGGCATTCCCTCCAAACACGGCGAGTATAGTTGATGCCAAACAACTCGATCTGACCACACCATATTTTTCCAAGCCTCATTGGAGTTATTCAGGTGTTCACTGGCATACTTCAGAAGGGCCTGAACATGGGCCCTCTTGAGCAGGGGTACTTCCAAGCACTGCAGGATTTCAAACCTTAATGGCAAAATATGTTACCAATTGGTTTTGTTGGTGACTGGTCCCTGCTGCTTTGAGATCATTAACAAGCTCATTGTGTAGTTCTGGGGTTAGCCCTCACTGTTCTTAAGATCATTGATGCTACATGAGATGAGATCTTCCTTGTGGTCCCAGACCGAGGGCAATTGATAGTTATTTGGTCTTTCTTCCATTTGCGAATAATTACACCAACAGTTGTCACTTTCTCACCAAGCTGCTTGCTGATGGTCATGTAGCACATTCTACCTTTTGGAAGGTCAACAGTCTTGTCTGTGATGTCTTTAGACAGCTCTTTGGTATTTCCCATGGTGATAAGGTTGATGATGTAGACAGGTTAGCGACCCAAGAATACTATTTAAGAAAGTGATGCAACTAAATGAGAATGCTGGCATTGTATCTGTTAATACTTAAGTACTAGTTATGTTGTGTTGGTGCACATGTACACTTTATTGCCAAAAGTGTTGTTTAAAATCGAGCACCTAGGCATGCAGACTGCTACTACAAACATTTGCAAAAGAATGGGTCGCTCTCAGGACCTCTCAGGACGCATTCAAACATGTTACCGTGATAAGATCCCCCACTTGTGCAATAAGTCCTCCACAGATGAGCAAGCCTGGTGTGGAGGAAATTTACTGGCTTGCATAGAACCCCGACCTCAACCCGATAGAACACCTTTGGGATGAATTAGAGCAGATACTGTGAGCCAGGCCTTCTCGTCCAACATCAGTGCCTGACCACACTAATGCTCCCCTGGAAGAATGGTCAAAAATTCCCACAAACACCCTCCTAAACCTTGTGGACAGCCTTCCCAGAAGAGTTGAAGCTGTTATAGCTGCATAGGGTGTGCCAACTCCATATTAAGGCCTATGTATTAAGAATGGGATATCATTAAAGTTCCAGTGTGTGTGTAAAGGCAGGTGTCCCAATACCATTGGCAATATAGTATACTTGACCTAATTTATTGCTGGCTTGTAGTTTATGTATAATTATCTCCCTAGATAAATTACAAATTGATTTGATTTTACATACTGATTTTTTTCTTGTTTTGTTCAAAATCTAATGATGTTAAACCTACCATTGAAATGATACACCTCATTTTTGTATAAATGGGTGAACTTAGGAATTCAACAAATAATTATTTCCCTCACTGTATGCTAAATAATAATAATATGCACTCAGTGGGTAGTAGCTGAGTGTTCTGTATATAAAGCACTGCTCTCCACCAACAGGCCTGTGTGCCAATGAGATCCATGTGTGTGGCGAAGCGGCGGCTGTGTGCTTCATTAGGGAGCTTATGTACACCACGGGAGAGGAGATGGAGGTGTGTCCGAGCCGGGGGGGATTAGGGTGTGGGGGGGGAGGATTTGGGGGGTCCTGAGCTTTCAGACCAAGCAGCCAACCAGATATGGACGTGGTCTGAAATGCATCCCATGGTTGAAGCTTACTGATAAAAGCAGACAGTCCAGCCAAAAAGGTGTCTCTCTGAATAGGTTCGCAGCTACGAGAGGCTCACGCCGTTCTCGTTGATGGACCACGCCGTGGAGTCCCTGGACAACTTGCGGCCGGGTGATTGCATCGTATGCTTCAGGAAGAACGACATCTACTCCATCAGCAGGCAGGTAGAGGCCCGCGGCCTGGAGTGTGCCGTCATCTACGGGAGCCTGCCCCCAGGTAAACCCCACTTTCCCCATCTATTTTGCAGCTATAATCTCTGTCACATGACATTGTACAAATCACCTGTGGGTCACAACCATTGTCATGTGACTAGACTTTATCCAACCTCCTATTGGACATATGTTGGCATGTGATGCATATTAGACTTAAATACTACATTTTTTATGGACAACAGGCACCAAGCTGTCACAGGCAAAGAAGTTCAACGACCCAGCTGATCCATGCAAAATTCTTGTTGCAACGGACGCCATTGGGATGGGGCTTAACTTGTGAGTATTTGAGGGATCCCAATGGTCACCTGGTCACTGTATGCTGGGGAGTTATGATCTACAGGTTGATATAATTTTCTTTGGGTCGCTAAATGTTATTATTACACCATCTACTTGAAATTAGTATTTACTTCAAGTATACTTTATGTCTAGAAGTACCCGCAGGAAGTATTAGTGTAGATGCTCATTAAAAGGCCATGTAGGTTTAGCCTGAGCTACTGTGCTTCTCCTTCTCTTCCTCCCTGTATGGGTTTAGCCTGAGCTTCTGTGCTTCTCCTTCTCTTCCTCCCTGTATGGGTTTAGCCTGAGCTTCTGTGCTCCTCCTACCCCTATGGGTTTAGCCCATGCTGCCTGAGCCGCTGTACTCCTTATTATCCTCTCCATATGGGTTGAACCGAAACTGCCATGCTCCTTCTCCTCCTCATTCTCTCCCCTAGGAGCATTCGACGCATCATCTTCAACTCCCTGCTGAAGCCCAGTGTCAACGAGAAGGGTGAGAAGGATATGGACACCATCAGCACCTCCCAGGCCCTTCAGATCGCTGGGCGGGCCGGCCGCTTCAGCTCTGCCTTCCAGGAGGGCGAGGTCACCACCATGCACCGGGATGACCTACCCATGCTCAAGGAGATAATGAGTCGCCCTGTGGACCCCGTGGAGGTGAGGAGGGCCGTCAGTTGGGATTTTGGGGCAGTCTCAGGCCTCTGGTGGCATCCAATGATGCTGACTTCTCGAAAGCATACCCTACTAAAGCATACTATGTCATACGAGGAAAGGTTAGTTGAGCTAAATCTGTTCAGCCTCAAGCAAAGGAGACTGAGGGGGGACATGATCCA
>JAUMHC010000066.1:1583-23769 GCA_032359785.1 Heteromormyrus szaboi | reverse complement strand
GATTCCAAAGTGAATCTTTACTCACTGAAACAGTTTCACCACATTGTTGTTCTTGCTGTACATTATTGTCATCTATATGTTTGATAAGAATAGTACACTTGCATGATTTATCAGTTTTCTTTGTGAAAAACTTTGCGAATTCCATCTCGGTCAATTTGTGAAACAGTCTTGATAATTGTATAGATGAATTCTGGGTAGATTTGGGCACGAATCAGAATCGTACGTAGTGTGAGCGGTATCGGAGCGGAATTGGAGCGAGACAGAGCGACCGCTCCAGCCTTAATTAAAAAACCGCTCCGCGCTCTGACCAAATTCCGCCCGCCCCGCTCCTCGCTCACGCTCCGCTCACATGCTCTGGGTGGCATGTATGGCATTGTGACAGATAGGACACAACCCCCGTTCACTTTGCTTTTGCCTGTCCTGCAGGACATATTTGTGAGCTTGTCCCAGGTGGATGGCCTCTACTTTGTCTGTAACATCGAGGACTTCAAGTTCCTGGCGGATATGATCCAGCACATTCCGCTGAATTTGCGCTCACGATACGTCTTCTGCACAGCGCCCATCAACAAGAAGCAGCCATTCGTCTGTACCACCTTCCTTAAGGTTCGGGCTTTGATGGAGACCATTCCCCAGGCCCCTGGGGGGGATTTAATGGGGGTTCATTGTTCTGTTTTCTTTCTAGGGGTAGTCAGATGATTATTCTAATAGTGCAGACTTCAGTCATTTCATTGGTGAATGCAGTCACACTCATATGTAATTTGTCATCATTGGCAGTCATACAGTTTTAAACACGGATCATGCACACTTTGGTGGGAAAAGCCCTGCCCTATGGTAACCATTGTAATGTGGAGCTCTACCTGCAGTTTGCTAGGCAGTTCAGCCGGGATGAGCCCCTGACCTTTGACTGGGTGTGCAGGCATGTAGGCTGGCCCCTGGTCCCACCCAAGAACATCAAAGACCTGGTGCACCTGGAGGCTGTCCACGATGTGCTCGACCTCTACCTGTGGCTCAGGTGAGTGTGACCCCACCCCTTTGCGCGTCGAGGCTTCATTCTCCTGTCACCCGCTGTGAATTGGTGTGAGCCTGACGCATTTCCCATGTGGGAGTTTAGTGTCCTGTTTGTGGCCAGCATGGGGCCACGTTAATGCGTGGTTTTAATGGTGATAAATGCCCGTGATGTTCCGTCTCTTCTCCAGCTACCGCTTCATGGACATGTTCCCCGATGCCAACCGAGTGCGGGACATCCAGAGGGAGCTGGATGACATCATCCAGGCTGGTGTCCACAATATTACCCGACTCATCCGGGCCGCGGAGGCCCATGGCTCTGAAACTCTGGCTGAAGCCCAAATGCAGGCCTGTGCCCAGGCCCGGCGCCGACCGCGGGGGTCCCAGGCCCCGGGCCCCCTGGTGGGGGATGCTGGAGATGTTGGCTCTCTGAGCTCACGCCTGGTCCAGGAGGGCCGACTGACTCAGGAGCTCCTGCAGCAGCTCCAGAGGGAGTGGTCTCTGGGGGCCCAGTCAGGCAGGACCACGGGCAAGCAGGCAAAAGGTAGCATGGCCAAAGGCAAAGCTGCGAAGAAGAAAACGAAATAACAACCCCCCCCCCATATTACTGCCATGGCCCCGGTTACATCCTTGAAGCAGAGGCCTTTTTTGAGAGGCCAGGTGGCCTTTTGGGAATATTTCGGGAAATCATACTACAGGAGGAATGCTGTCATCCTGTTTGCGTAGAGCTGTGGAGGGGGCACTGGACAGACCCTGTTAACCGGATACACCCATGTTCAGTGATGCGTATATGTCAAAGGCTACTGGCATGGCCTTCACTCCCTGGGAGCGGGGAGCCGTGCAGAACAGAAGAAGGTGGAGTAGAGGAATGGAACTACTTGACTGGCTGTCCTGTTAGTCTTTTCTTCTCTGAGAATTAAGTTAGCAGATTAACAAAAAGACTCACGTTTACCATGTCAGATAATGGATAAACTGAAGTGTAATTAAACATTGTACATAATAAAATATTCAATATTTTGACTAATTTCTCCCACATTTTATTAAAGTTCGACTGGAAACTGAAAAAGACACCCGCTTAATAGTGGGCGTTTAGCAAACATGAAACATGAAGTGTGATTATTTTACAGTTTCATCTGTTCACCTTTAAACTCTCTGTGGGGAGCAAAAAGAAAATCGAGTTTTATCTTTTTTAGTAGTATGTGAGTTCCGTCTGTGTGACTGATCTAGTCCCAGTCTTAATGCCAAAGCTGCCGTCATCTGAGGTCACAGGGTGCACAAAGTTGTGAGAGGGATAGGTAGGCCTCACTTCCTTGTGCACACCAGCCTTTGAACTTCTGTCTGTCCAAATCATTGTTCGGAAACATAGGAAAAGCTTCATTAAATGCACATCAACACACCTTGATAAGAATTGAAGGTTTAATTTACTCTCCAGCCCAGGACCGCTCTCCTCTGTGCTCTTGTTATTCATTTTCAGATTTCATGTTTCACATTATTTCTGCTTATCACCATGGAAACCTTCCTCCAACCTCTGAGTTAAATCGGTAATCTTGAAAACATGCCGCATCATGCTCGGATCACCAGGACCTTCACAGGGTGCCTGTGGCTTTGGTACATAGCCCTTCAAGCTGCTGTGTAGTGCATGCATTAATCCTGTTTGTGCTGCCAGTATCTTTTTCCTGCCAGGTGAAAGGTTCCCTGTGTCACAGTTCTAACTGGGAATTTTGCAATTGTGCCCATGGTTGTGTTGTAATTTAAGTCAGTCCTTTTCTAAATGTGGTAATACTTCGACCACATTTCCAGAAATGTGCCACACTTGCTGTTTAGTAATTCAACAAGCGTGTAGCCAGACTGCCGGCCCAT
The DNA here is from genome assembly GCA_032359785.1 of Heteromormyrus szaboi. Classification (NCBI taxonomy): domain Eukaryota; kingdom Metazoa; phylum Chordata; class Actinopteri; order Osteoglossiformes; family Mormyridae; genus Heteromormyrus; species Heteromormyrus szaboi. The sequence continues at coordinate 20,904 of JAUMHC010000066.1, read as the reverse complement.
TTTTGTCGGACAACCTGTACCACATTTGTCTCCTCTGCCCTGTAGGGGGCCCTCTCCCCCTCACATATTTTCTGTGCAGGCTGAAAGTGGCATTTTTCAGATGTGTCCAGCCCATGTGTGGCTGTGATGTGTGTGACCAGTCCTGTTGTAGCTGCATTGCGTGTGGCTGTGCTGTCTGTGACCAGCTTATGTCACTGCACTGCATGCTTCACTATATTGCATGTAGCTGTACTGTACTGTGTATGACCAGCCCATGTGTCACTGCACTTTATCTGACTGCACTGTGTGTTTCACTGTATTACATATGGCTGTGCTTTATATCACCAGCCTGTGCAGCTGCATTGTGTTACTGTACTGTGTGTGACCAGCCCATGTCTCACTGCGCTTTATGTAGTTGCACTGTGACCAGCCCATGTGTGACTGCGCTGTGTGTTTCACTAAATGTGGTTGTGCTGTGTGCAGTTGCTCTATTTGTGACCAGCCCATGTGATTGTGCTGTATGTGATCATCCTGTGTGTGACTTCGCTGTTTGTGGCTGTGCTGCATGTGGCTACACTGTGATGGTCCTGTGTGACTGTACTGTCTGTGACTGGCCTGTGTGTAGCTGCACTGTGTGCAGTTGCGGAATATGTGACTGCGCTGTATGTGACCAGCCCATGTGACTGCTTTATGTGATCATTCTGTGTGTGACTGTACACTGTGTGCGGCTGTGCTGTTTGTGGCTGAACTGTGTGTGATCGGCCTGAGTGAAGCTGTGCTGTGTGAGGGTGTATCTTTATTGCATTGTGAACCACAGGCCTTGATCAAAGACCTTGATCTCAGAGCCTGTGGCACAGAAGGAACCACACATGTGACCTTTAGCAGATGCAACGTGGAGCTGTAAATCCCGCAGTTGATGCATTTAAGCGTTATCTGCCTCGATAAGGAATGATTGCGGTTGGGGGGGATTTTATTGTCTGGCCTTTCCATTGTTGTTTCTCTGGGGGTGGAATTTGTGTACAGATCCCAGATTAGAGTGGTGGGTCAGACAGCTACTCTGCTTTGAAGGAGCCTTCAGAGATGTGCTGCGATCTCTGGCCCCATCGCCTGATCTTCGGGTTAATTATTCTCTCTATGGATGTTGTCATGCTCATAGGAGGAGTATGACTGCCGGTGTCATCTGCTTTGCAGGCTGCCATTCTCAATCCGGTTCCCTTCCCATGTGCTGTTTTCACAGACGTGACCAGATCCATGGAGGAAGTCATGGCCCCTGGAAGGTAGCCAACGCATTGCTAGGTGAATGCATAGAGCAGGCAAGCCAGCGAGAAAGCAGCCTGTTAATTATTGAGCTGAGGGGCAGAGCAGGCCGGGTTAAACTCTCACGGGTGGGTGGAGGTAAGCCCCAGAGAGAAATCCCTCCTTCACGCTCTCTCTGGGAACAGGCAGCGGGGAGAGGGAGGAGGCTTTAAGCATAGGACCAGGGCCTCTGCAGAATCGCAAACAGCAAGTCACACCGGAGAGAGATTCCTCCATTGGGGACGTCTTTCTCCTTCTGAGAAACTTTTCTCAACTCATGCTTTGGACAGGCCACTGGGGGCACCATTTATGATGCTTGCTGTGCACTTGCTCTCCTTCTACTTCTCCAAACTGCAGGAGGACCATGTCAAAAAGGTGCGTCGGTGACCTTCTCCTTTATGGTCAGGCATGGGGGAGTGTGCGTTTGTGGTCAAACCCCTTTCTGGGATGTGAGCTCTGTGTCATTGTGGCATTCAGGGTCTCAGATGCTGAGAGTGTCTAAGGACCAAGCAGGGCAGTCCTTTCAGAATTGCTCAGACTGTAAACCTTGACCAGGTGTGTGTGCTAATGTGAATTTATCTGATTCAGGGTGACTCCGGGAATAATTAACCCACTAGTCTCTGGGATGTGGAGCTGCTGGGGAAGGGGTTTGATCATGTGGGGATATGTTTTAGGGCTAAAAATAACAGGAATGGTAATGATGTTATGTACTGATCTATTCAGTATTATTCAATTTTAAATAGACTTTCCTGTTTAATGACTAATGTTGTTGTAAATCACCAGCCCTGCGTCTTACCTTGTTCGAGTCTTTGGTACGTTTTGCAGGGAGGCAGACACAGCCAAAGCAACCCTAACCTTTCCTTTTCGGTATGCTCTCTTTGCTTCTCTGCTGGCTTTTATGCTTTTGTTTAGAAACATAGACAAGCACGCTTTGTTAAACTGGAGCCTTTGTGTTTAAAGCACAGGAAATCCTGCCTCTTTATGTTGGGGAGTTGTTCCCTAAATACTTAACACCGAAAGTTCACAAAGCAGTGTCTGCCTTAACTGTATAAAAATAAAGAAATTACATTTCATAATGAACTTGATCAAAATAAACAGATCATTTTAAATTTATGGTTGCAAGTAAGTTATATAATTCTGGCAAAGGTTTATCAAGTACTGAACAACGATTACTTTGCAAATGGGGTGCATGCATGAGTGAGATCGCAAAGGTGGGTATGAACCTGGCTACAGTCTGGACTCTCAGCTGCTGTGATCAGGACGATCAGCAGTAGGGCTGCCGCAATTTCTCAGTGTAGTTGATGACGTTGAGGCTGGAAATGCATCAATGTCAATATCTTAAATTGACACATCTTTTTAAAGTATTTTAATGAAATTACCTTTTTGATTTCTAAAATGTTCATTATAAGAAATGTTTTTCTTCAATATCACTGTGTAATTATGGGAGTAGTTCAAATTATCACAAAACAAGAAGATGGTTTGTATACTGTGCAAAGTTCAATGGCATCCCATAGCACTGTAGCGCTGTGTACGACCATCTGAAGAGAAAATGCACCAGTGGTATTCTGCATGATCGACCATCTCAATAGGTAAAACGACCGTAAGTGTTGTCGATTCATGTTGATTAAATAACCATTTGTATAGAGAGCTGTTTAATATCTTTTGTCCCTGTAGCTCTTGAATACGCTCATTATTAAAGCCATAGAGTTGTCTTCCTGCTACCTTACAATTTCCATTAAGTGAGTATTTAAGAACAAGTTTAGGGTAGAATCTGCGCTTATTCTGCATTTATTGACGGCGCTGGTGTGCATTCCTGCACATTGGGCTTGTCGTGGCGAGTAGTATTATTGTAAACTTTAACTGAAATGAAAACGGACACTAAATAAATAATAAATAAAAATCAAATAATTCATGAACAGAAATAGAAACAGAAAAATTAACTGTATTTACCACAAACCGTGTTGGACTTCAAACTGCAACAAGTTTCGCCACACCATCAACGTCTTGTTACCTAGTTTCACTACAATACAATACAGAACCCCCTTTTTTACAAGCAGTCGTGGCTGCTGAACTGTCTTTCTTCACTGCAACATCATGTGTAGTGTGGTCCGCTAACCGAATTTAACAAGCATGAGGATATGCTGAATATATACAGATGGCTAACTTTTAGGTATTATAGTACACCTCACATTAATATTTTATGTGCACTGCTAATCTGCCTATTGAATTCTGGGCATAAGTAACATTGATGTCTGTATAGTGGTGAAAAGTCCAATGACATAGCTTGTTGTCAAGATAAAATTAATGAAAGTCAATTGTTTATATTGATCGATCAATTGGCAAAATATTTGACATTAATTGATATTAATTGACATTAATAGTCATAATTGGCAGCCCTAATCAACAGTGGAGTGAGAAGTTCTTAGTGGAGACTCTTCCCATCTGGCTATGGTCAATATTGCATTCCTCTGACTGCAGGTTGACCGCTACCTGCATGCCATGCGCCTCTCAGACGAGCAGCTGCTGGACATCTCCACCCGCTTTCGCACCCAGATGGAGAAGGGGCTTTCTGCCGAGAGCAATGCCACCGCCTCCGTCAGGATGCTCCCCACACACGTTCGCTCCACCCCCGATGGCTCAGGTGCGTCATGTTCGGCACTCAAACCCAGACAGTGTTTCGGAATATGGGGAGCTGACTGTGTGGAGGCTGAGAGGGCTGGGGGTCTGACTGAGAGACCATCAGTTCTGCAGCTTGAGTCCATATCGTCGCCTTGTTGGACCCTTTCGTCATCATGCTCTGCACGTCCGGAACGCGGACCACAAGTGTTTGCTAACATGGCCTTCCTCTGGACCCCAGAGAAAGGTGAGTTCCTGGCCCTGGACCTCGGAGGCTCCAAGTTCAAGGTGCTGCTAGTGAAGGTGTCTGAGGATGGCCGGGGGAAGGTGGAAATGGAGAGCCAGAGCTACCCCCTCCTGGAGGAGGTGCTTGGGGGCCGTGGCACAGATGTGAGTCAAGCACACAAAGGTGTTGCCGTGTGAATGGTGAGAGGGTGGAGTGCCCCGTGTAGCTGACAGCTGACTGGCTTTTTAAGCTTTGCAGCTGAATAAGGATAAAGATTTAAACAAAAAAAAATAATAATCAGGCACCTCTGGGATTTCGTTTCTGGCCTTAGGCAGTATCTGGTCAGCAAGTCCCTGTAACAATTTAGGTTAAGGACCTTGCTCAAGTGCCCAATGGTGACACATTCTTCTGTTCCTGGGATCTGAACGAACAACCGTCCAATCACAGGCACAGTGGTGATAACTCGCTGAGCCACACAGCACCCCTATGTTGCCAGACAGACCCAGAGCTGTCCTCCTGGAGCCCCCTAATCTGAGTGCTTTGAATCTGTGGGTCTGCTTGTGTCGTCCCACAGAGGGCAGATATGGCTTCTCCCCATATTTTTACAGCATAAAAGATTTTGTTTACCAAGCTATCAGTTACATTTGGAATGGTGTTCAGAAGTCAGTAAGAGTTCAGGGATTACTCTCATCATCCGGTGACCCTTAGCCTCAGGGGGGATGCACTAGGGGTCCCTTGGGGGGCCTGCCATCACTACTGCCCCACACTGATGTGCCCTGTTCACCCTGTGGATCCTTCCCCCAGCTGTTCGACCATGTGGCCGAGTCCTTGAGGGATTTTATGCAGAGGAACAAGTTGGATCTCAGCACTCATGAGAGAAGGTCTTTGGGATTCACCTTCTCCTTCCCCTGCAGACAGACCAAAGTGGATGAGGTATGGAGGGATGCCCCCCCCCCCCCCAAAACCAGATACTTTACATCCTATAGAAACGGGTTTTCAACACAGCACCTTGAACACTGTACCAGTTTGTCTCTGATGCCCTCTGTCTGAATGCCTCTCCCCCTTGTACCTCCACATCCCCCCATCCCAGGGTGTGCTGCTGTCCTGGTCAAAGAATTTCAAAGCCAGGGGAGTCCTGGGCACAGATGTGGTGGAATCCCTGAGGCAAGCTGTTGACAGAGTCGGGGTGAGTTTGGGGAAGTGATCAAAAAATACAAAAATTGGAGAACTATGGAAAATGTTCCTAGTGCTCATTATACATATATATTCAGATTACTTGTTTGGTTGCTGGTGATGAGTGCAGTCTGCAGAATTATGCAAACGGTTGTGTCTGGATGATGCCAGAAAGCCAAAGGTCACATTTGGTAATGAGTCCCATGCCACTTCCAAGGCCGATCATCCCACTGGGATCATTGAGCCAGTTGGGATATGCTGTCTGGGTCAGATACCACGCCGGGCCAGGCTACCAGTCTCAGAGCAGGAGACCAGGTTAGCTAAATCTTCTGCCCAAGTGGATAGACGCCAACATCCTGCTCTGGGTCTTGGAGATAATCTGGTCAATTAGTTCTCTGCTTTTACTTTTGATAAAGCAGGGCATTGTTTGTGGAGGTAAACTCCCTACCCAAACCAGCGCTGTACAGGCAGGTTCAGCTTATTCTGTAATGGTAGAAACTCCTCCAGCCTGTAAACAGTATAGTACAATTGTGATGTGGATATGCTTTACACCCTTTATGTCTTTAAAAGGTATATTTATACAATGCCCCTGCCCAGATGGTAGCATGTCGTCAGTAAGTTGGTGGGTGGGAGGGATGTTTTTCTGCTCAGGACCTGAAGGTGAATGTTCTTGCCCTCGTCAATGACACGGTGGGAACCATGATGACCTGTGGCTTTGATGACCGCAACTGTGAAGTCGGGGTCATCGTAGGTGCTGAGCCCCGACACCCCAGCCAACATGGTACATTCCACAGCAATATTGTTCTGGACCAGTCTCACCCCTGGGAACACTTCTGTAGGTACAGGCACCAATGCCTGCTACATGGAGGAGATGAGGCACATCGACCTGGTGGAAGGAGACGAGGGTCGCATGTGCATCAACACTGAGTGGGGTGCTTTTGGCGACGACGGCATGCTCGATGACTTCATCACCGAGTTTGACAGGGAGATTGATGCCGCCTCGGGCCACCCGGGCAAGCAGACGTAAGCCCCACCTCACGTGTATGTCCCGCATCACTCATATGCCTCACTTAACATGTAAGCTCCGCCTCATGCATAAGTCTCACTTCATGTATATGCCCCGGGTCATGTGTAAGCCCCGCCTCACGTGTATGTCCCGCATCACTCATATGCCTCACTTAACATGTAAGCCCCGCCTCATGCATAAGTCTCACTTCATGTATATGCCCCGGGTCATGTGTAAGCTCCACCTCATGTTTATGCCCTGACTCACGTGTAAGTCCAACTTTAGGCGTGTGCCACGCCTCACGTGTCGGCCCTGCTTTATGTGTGTGCCCTGTCTCACACGTAAGCCCTGCTTTATGCCTATGCCCCAGGTTCAGGGCTTATTTAGTCTTTTGGACCATTGCTGAAACCAAACATATGGTCTTGGAATGAATGAAATCGGAGTAAACCTCTGCAGATTATGCTTTATTTGCCATTTGTACACATGAGTACAGGTATATTGAAATGCTTCTTTTCATATATCCCATCATGCTTTTATTTGAGACATAAACATGCACATACAGGTAAGAATACTTTGGGTTCAAGTACGGGGTCAGTCATTTATCCAACACCCCTAGAATAGTCTGCCAGCCATGGGATTAGAACCGGTGTCACCACTCCCTCTCTTATAAGTATACACCTCTCTCCAATCCCTAACTGGGCATTTCTCATGGCTCAAGGTTTGAGAAGATGGTCAGTGGGATGTACCTGGGGGAGCTGGTGCGGATCGTTATGCTGAAGATGGCCAGGAGGGGGCTCCTGTTCGGGGGCCGTGTGTCAGACGCTCTGTGCACCAAGGGGAAGCTGCAGACAGCACATGTGGCCCTCATGGAGATGTGAGCATCTGCCCATCTGCCCAAGTACCACTTTCTGGAGTGCCATGCTCCTGTGAGCAGCTGAGACCCCCAATTCCCCCCTGATCCCTCCCCAGGTATAAGGAGGGCCTGCGGAACACATGGAACATCCTGATGGAACTGGGATTGCAGCCCTCTGAGGACGATTGTGTGGCTGCGCAGCATGTCTGCACCATTGTGTCGTTCCGCTCAGCCAACCTCTGTGCAGCAGCGCTGGCAGCTATCTTGACACGCATCCGCGAGAACAAGCAGCTGAAGAGCTTGCGCACTACTGTGGGCATGGACGGCACCGTGTACCGCACCCACCCACAGTAAGGTTCCCAACAGCACACACACATCATGAATGTTAACTGTCTTAATCCTCCCCTTACAGTAAGGTGCCCATCAGCACACACCCACAGACCACCCAGGGCATGAATGTTAACTGTCCTACCTAATCCCCCCCCCCCACAGTAAGATGCCCATCAGCGCACACCCACAGACCACCCAGGGCATGAATGTTAACTGTCCTACCTAATCCCCCCCCCCACAGTAAGGTGCCCATCAGCGCACACACACAGACCACCCCTGCCATGAATGTTAACTGTCCTAATCTCCCCGCCCCCCCCCACACACAGAGTAAGGTGTCCAACAGCACACACACACAGACCACCCTGAGCATAAATGTTAACCGTCCTAATCCCCCTGCCTGCAGTAAGGATCCTGGCGGCCCACACACACAGCCCCCCCCCATAGTAAGGAACCCGGCAGTACATGCACACAGATCACCTTGGACATGAATGTTAATTGTCCTAATCTCCCACCACAGTAAATATCCTGGCAGTACACACATAGCCCACCCCAGGTATGAATGTTAACTGAAGTAATCCCCCCCCTCCCCCAAGGTATGCCAAGCGACTCCACAAGGTGGTGCGCCGCCTGGTGCCCGAGTGCCACGTGCGTTTCGTGCTGTCTGAGAGTGGCAGCAGCAAGGGGGCCGCCATGGTGACAGCAGTGGCGGGGAGGCTGCATTCACAGCGGCTACAAGTGTGTCACACACTGGCACCATTCTCACTGAGCACCGGCCAGCTGCAGCAAGTGCGTGACAGGATGCGAGTCGACCTGGAACGTGGCCTCAGGAATGACACACACACTGGAACCCCTGTCAAGATGCTACCCTCATTTGTGTGCACCCTGCCCAGTGGGAATGGTGAGTTCCCCCCGTGTGGTCATCCTCTACCTGACCACAGATGGTGCCCTCATGTCTTTTGCTGGTGTGTGATGCATATATTCCAGCATGATATCTGAAGCATTTTTGTAGTGATGGGCAAGTGAAGCTTCATGAACCATTTGCTGTATTTTCTGACCCCACCAGATGGTGCTCTCTGTTCATAAATGAGCTCAATGTATGCCCCAAACCAAGAGCATCATCTAGTGGGGAGAGAAAAAAAAACAGCAAGTGGTTCATGAAGCTTCATTTGCTCATCACTAGCTTTTTGCCAAATAAATTTAAGCATTTAGGAGTGTAGCAGCCAATAACATATTTACTGGCAATAATGTAATAACTAACATTAATGTATTAAAAATTATTACATTATTGGCTGCTATACTAGCCAATAATAATGTAACAACCTGCCAGCAATATAATACCTTGTTACGTTATGCACAAAATGTTATATTTTTGATTCAGAAATGTTGTTACATTATTAGTAAGTTGTTATTGAGTTTTATTACAATAAGAATGGAAAAATGTTATTGGTAGTTATTACATCATTGGCAAATATAACAGTACTGGCAGTTATAACAGTATTGGCTGCTACAGTTTACAAAAGAACGAAGTAGCAAAGAAGACACTGGATTTTCCATATCCATTCCATAATAGGAATCAGGACTTTAATTCAATTCAATACATTTTTATGTAGCGCCTTTCAGGACAGAGTCGTCCCAAGGCGCTTTACGTGGATGTGTTGTAATACATCATTCGAAAGAGTAATACAAAACGGACTTGCTTGAGACCTTTCTAGACCTCTCTGTCATTTTATGGCCTCAGTAGCTTTTGCTTTCTTTCAATTTAGAATGGGGAAAGTATCTGGCCCTGGACCTCGGCGGAACCAATTTCCGTGTCATGGTGGTTAAGATCCGCAGTGGTTTGCGCCGGTCTGTCCGCATTTACAACAAGATATACGGCATTCCCCTGGAGATCATGCAGGGCACAGGGGAGGAGGTGAGCAACTCAGCATTGAAGGTGGGGGAGGTGCATCTACAACTATGGGTTTGCGCTAAATGGCCTGTTTTTGTTGACTGTTTGATGACTTCAGTTTCAGCCTGTATGCTTGTCGTATTAAACAGGACGAGTTAAAAGTCTGGGCCCACTTATTGAAAGTAATTTATTTTTCAACAAGATACCACTCCTAAGGACACCTCGAGGTTACACAGTAAATGTATTATCTTGTGAACAAGAAAAGATGGAGTGTGGCATTAGATGACCTGGCCCCCACAATCTCAATCTCCCTTTCTAAACCCTGTAGAGCTGGTATGGGATGAATTGGATCAAAGAGAAAGAGCAAGGTAGCTAACTTGTGCCCAGAACTTTTGGAAACTCCTTCAGAACTGTTGGAGAAGCATTTCAAGTGGCTACATCTGGAAGCTGGCTGAAAGAATGCCAAGAGTCTGCAGTGCTGTCATTGAAGCAAAAAGGGGCTATTTTGAAGGGCTAAAATTTCAAAAATTAAGATTTTCAGATGTCAAACACTTCTCTTGGTCATTGCAATATTTGATATATATTACTTCACTGCCATCTCCTATCAGGTGAATAACAGCTAAAGTACAGACAAATGCATTAAAAGCAGGTGTGTCCAGTATTTTGACTGGTACTGTATAATCACTTAAAATGTATTTCTGGCCCTGATGAGTGTTTACAAGTGGCTCAGACCAAGGCCAGCCCGTGGCATAGGCAATATAGGCAAATGCTAAGGGCACCATCCATCCAGGGGGCGCCACAAACGGAGGAAAAAAAAGTGTAACATTCCACTATTCTTAAAACTAGTTGTTATTAATGTGTCTTAATGAAAAAGAACAAGCCCACATGAATTTACCTGCTTAGCAAAGCCTATTAAGTAGTACAGGCTGCGTATTACAAATTCCAGACTAACCGACATTTAAGCAAATCATGTGAAATCTTAGCTGGTAATTTAAAACACCCTCGCTACACAGGACCTCATAGACCTACCCATTTTCGTATGGTACCAGTGGCATGCATTGCGTGAATGACCGCGGACTATTTAATTGTCCCCGATAGTGTGTACAAACTGAAATAAGACAAAAGGGAAAATTTTGGCCGATAAGGCGTGTGAAACACTTCTAGATCAAACAAGGCTGATTCCGGACAAAGTTTAAAATCTAAATAAATTGCCTATTTTAAAAAATCAAGCACACATGGGAAACAACGGAACCACGTAATATTTAACTACATGCCTATCTAAAAGTCTTTTTTTTATTATTATTATTTCATGATGAAAGCAACAATAAATAACACAACACATGCGTCCATGTGTAGTGGGGGGAACTAAATATATTTTTCCCAGAGTGAAGAAAAGAGGTCAGCATTCATTGTGGGAATAAGGCTTGGCTGTGTGGGTCAGTATTTATCCGATTGCGTGGGGCTGTTTTTTTTGGCACAAGCGTCCCGAAATATTGCAATAATGCACTTTAAAGAGTACTAGACGTTAACAAAATGACCGCCCTTGAATCTACACCGCTTGCGCTTCACGGGTAAGCCTACATACCTTCAGTTTGCAAGATATTAAATCAGTGGAGCTGACAGCTGTTATCTAATGCAGGACTGGCCAATCCTACAGGTGACACAGGTGGCCGCCGGCACTGATGCTCGCCTAGAGCGCCACATTGGCTAGGACCGGTACTGGCTCAGACCCAAAGCTTCACCTCCCCCAGAATCTAGTTTGTTAGGCTCTACACCCATTAGCACTGGAAGTAGCGGTGCTGAGGGTGCTAAAACAGCCCTCTGATTGTTGGTGGTAATGCAGTGTCAGAACTCTGTAGGGCAGCCTGTGCATGCCTATAAAGCCAGATTGTATTTTTATGCTTAACTTGTTGTTAGCTGATGGTAGCTACTGAACATACAGAAGAACTTCTGTCAAGTTCATTAGTCACTCAGGCTCTGAGCATCTCTGCTTGTCCGTCTTTCAGCTCTTTGACCACATTGTCCAGTGTATCGCCGACTTCCTGGACTACATGGGCATGAAGAACACGCGGCTCCCCCTGGGCTTCACCTTCTCCTTCCCCTGCAGACAGACTGGCATTGATAAGGTGCTCCTTTCCTCTGTCAGTCTTCAGCGCAGTCGGGGGTGGGCGGGGTTGTCTTCATCTCTACATCCACCCATCCCCCTGTGGAGTCCCATCTTCTGAAGGGTTTGATCTGTGTATTTTTTTAGGGGACACTGGTCAGCTGGACCAAGGGGTTCAAAGCCACAGACTGTGAAGGACATGATGTGGTGGACATGCTAAGAGAGGCTATCAAGCGGAAAAATGTGACTATTATTCATGTATATGTATGCATGTGGGCGCGTTTGTGTATCTGCACGTGTGTCTGTGTGTGTATCTATGTGTTTGTGTGTGTGAAACTCGCCAATCTTAAAAGCGTCACTTGTAATGAAATTAATAAAATGTGACTGAACCTTAGCCTTGACCCTCTCACACACACAGGAATTTGATCTGGACATTGTTGCCGTGGTGAATGACACCGTGGGAACCATGATGACCTGTGCATACGAAGACCCCAAATGTGAAATAGGCCTTATTGCTGGTGCGTGTCTTCCAAAATAAAAGCAGATGGTGCTGTGCACAAGGAGAGGTTTCTGCTAGGTTTCAAAATAGAAGTCTTTGATGCCATTGTAATATTCACAGTAGAGCATGTGAGCGGAGTTGAACGGTGAGAATTTCCACTCCTCGCTCACGAGGCTGTTGACTCCGCCCGCTCCTCCGCTCTAATTCGCACTAAGCCGCTCCGCTCAACACCAATTTAAAAGAGGGACAAATAATCTGCATGCCTAACAAATGTCACCTGAAACCGAAGCCTTATATAAAGAAATGTGAGCAACGGCAACATTGCCAGTCAGAACAGAAAATATTTATTTTTAAGCAACTTATAGGCAACAACGGACGTTTGGCAATGGCATTCCACACAAAATAGGCTTAAAAATAAAGGAATCGGTGGACTTAATAGCCTAAAGAATATACAGGCAAAGCATCCACATTTTAAATTCCTCAGTTATTTTCTATTGATGCTGCTGCTGCGTCTCTCTCTCTATAAAATAACATTTCACTGACAGCGTTACGTGAATTTAAAAAGTCCTATTAGACCTAATTTGAATGACAAACTAATTTATTTGATTACCAAATTATAGGCTTTTATACTTTTATTTACTTTATAGACTTGATATGCTACAACCATATAAAACTTGCTCACGTTTTGCTCTGGCCTCCGCATGTTCGCGTAGCACACTCATGTTCCCGAGAAAGGTCTTTTTAGATTCCAAAGTGGATCTAAATCTTGATAATTGTACAGATGAATTCTGGGTAGATTTGCGCACGCCTCAGAATCATAGTGTGAGCCGTATCGGAGCAAAATTGGAGCGAGACAGAGCAACCGCTCCAGTCTTAATTAAAAAACCGCTCCACGCTCTGACCAAATTTCGCCCGCTCCGCACCCCTCTCCGCTCACATGCTCTGATTCACAGTGAGAAGATGGTGATTCATATTATTTATATTAATTTTTCATTCCCGCACTTAATTAGAGCATATTAGAATTCATGCACATATTAAGGGGGATATCTTTCTTGGCCAATCCATGGATTCCTCAGGTAGATGGCCCTGGGGCAGGGCAACCATCCTTAGCTTGTGCTTGCAGGTACAGGCAGCAATGTCTGCTACATGGAGGAGATGAGGAACATCAAGTGCATGGAAGGCAATGAGGGCAGGATGTGCGTGAACACGGAGTGGGGTGGCTTCGGAGATGATGGTGCACTGGAGGACATCTGCACTAAGTTTGACCAGGAAGTGGATGAGGGTTCACTCAACATGGGGAAACAAAGGCAAGAGTGGCTTGAACATTTAAAAATTTTGCTGATGAACCCAAGCAGCCAACAAACACCAAGGGCACTTTCCACAGCACCAGGTACCATACTTTTGGTACCATTGACTTCCGGTCAAGTATCAGTACCAAAATTTCCAGTACCTAAAGTGCCAATGCAGCTGGGGTAATTTTTTGGTACTTTGGGGTGGGACTTGCTAGCCCTTTCTTTGTCAGTCGGTTATGTAAATAGCTTGCTTCTCAAATACAGTACAACTGCTGTCTTGAAAAAATATTGCAAACTCAGAAAACAATGATAAACCAAGTAAAAAAAAAAACAATAAATAAATAAAAATAATGGATGTGTGGACAAATGAAGAGATCCAAGCTTTGCAGTCTGGTTTGAAGAACAGATAAAATCAACTGCTGCAATGTTGTAATAAAAATCATGCAAACAGCAAGGATGAAAATGATTATGATGGTCTTGGAATAACGCATGCAGCGCTCATGCAAAAGCAGCAGAAGTAAACTTAAAAAAACTTGATTTGTAAAAGCTTGAAAGAAATAATCATTAAAACATTTTTTTTTTCCTATGACAGAATAAAAATATTTTAGTGAAACTAATGTCGATACAGAACTAAAGGTATAAAAAGGTATCTTTAATATAGCTGACTAGCGATGTAGAATTGCATGTGCTTTTCAAACTATATATCATAGCCATTTTTCGAATCCAGTACAAAATACCTTACCTTGTGCTGTGATGTCTTTCAGTGCCGGTACCAGTTTTTACACCAGTGGAAAACCAACAACTTAAAGTACCAACCTTTTGGTCCTCTCTTGAAGTACCAAAAGTATGGTGTCTGGTGCAGTGGAAAAGCATCCCAAGATACAGTGGCATTTGTATGACGTATTCACTCGAGGGTGCCAAATCACTAGAAATGGATTTATACAACTGTCACATGTGAAATGCACACAAGAATGTAGGCATAATTTAATTGAAATATTTAATGTGTGCAATTGACTAAGCTTGTGGGGCTGTAGGTTTGAGAAGATGACAAGCGGCATGTACTTGGGAGAGATTGTCAGGCAGATCCTCATCGACTTAACCAGCCGAGGTCTTCTCTTTCGAGGACGAATCACAGAGCGGCTCAAAACCCCCGGCATCTTTGAGACCAAGTTCTTGTCCCAGATCGAGAGGTGAGGTGGGGAGCCACTTTATTTTGCGGTTTATGACTTCGGCACATTTGGTCATGACGTTTCCATTCCATGTTGTTTGTTTTGTGTTTGCTGTAAACCTCATGATGACTATATCAGTCAAATACAGAAGAGCTCAGGTTGCTGGGGAGAACCTCACAGTCTGTCCTGATGAATTAAAGGAACATGTCTGTAGTAATGCAATGTGTTTCTGTAACACTATCGCCCTCTAGTGACCGGCTGGCACTCCTCCAGGTTAGAGCCATCCTGCAGCAGCTAGGTCTAGACAGCACGTGTGACGACAGTATCATCGTCAAAGAAGTGTGCGGGGTCGTGTCCCGTCGGGCAGCACAGCTCTGTGGGGCTGGCCTGGCTGCCGTTATTGACAAGATCCGGGAGAACCGTGGGCTGGACCACCTGGATATCACCGTGGGGGTTGACGGCACACTCTACAAGCTCCACCCACAGTGAGTAGTACAGCCTAGATCTTTGGACCTGTGCTTAAATGACAGCAAGCAGTGATATGATTACACAAAGGGCTGTGCACACAGTAAACGATGTTCATTTGGGCAAATCTCAGAATAAAATTTCATTACTTAAACACAGAGAATGATGCTAGTGTGATTTCAGCCTCACTGAAGACCGAACAGCAGGGGTCTCAAACTCCAATAACCTGGGGGCCACTGCCCAGGGAGTGTTTAGCTGAAGTGGACGCACTGTGACAGCAAGGTCCCAATGCTGATTAGAGGAATGACGTTACTGCACATTTATTCTCTGCTCACTGTACGAAATGAGAGATTGATCTGTGGGCCGCATTTACTGATGAACTAAAAAGGTGCCATAGGCTGGTGCTTAGAGAGACCTACACTAGTGAACAAAATTGTGGAAACACCTAGCATTTTTGCCATTATGCTTTGAAAATTACTACACTATTATTGGGGGTAATGTATATAAACAATCAAAGAATGTTAAAATATCATACGCTGGATGATTAAATAAGTAACAGTTGAATAAAGTTCTACAATCCCTAAAAACTGGAAGTGTTTCCACGATTTTGGTTACTAGTGTACAGTGAAACCCCAGTGTTTCTTTGGGCAGGATTGATTTTGGTTTTTTTTTAACCCGGAAACAGGAGAATTAATGATGTGAGACCCTCTCTGAGAGTTTAGGGATGTGAAACAGTGGCATTTCAGCCCCTAATTCTTTAACACTCCCATAAATCCTGTGTTCAATTTTACATATTCAGGACTGCAGTTAATTTTAATGTTTATAAAAGTATGAGTTCATAGGAAGTTCTTTTTGCGATTATGTGTTCAGATCCACAGTAAATTTCAGGTGTTTGTTCTGTATGCCTGATATGCTGTCTCTCTCTTTGTATCCCTGTCCCTGTGTGTATCTCCATCATTTCCTGTCCTCCTATCTATGTGTCTCTCTCTGGTCCTGTCCCCTTATCTCTGTGTCTTTTCTGTGTGTGTGTGTGTGTGTGTGTGTGTGTGTGTGTGTCTCTCTCTCTGTCCCCATGTACTTATGTGTGGACTCACTTTCCCTTTGTGTCTCCCTCTCTGTTCCTATTCTCTCTCTCTCCTTTGTCCCTGTCACTTGCTCTCTTTCTGCACAGCTTCTCCACCATCCTGAAGGAGACCGTGAAGGCCTTGGCGCCCCTGTGTGACGTCACCTTCATCCTCTCAGAGGATGGCAGTGGGAAGGGGGCTGCCCTCATCACGGCCGTGGCATGTAGCCTCTGCAGAGAGGTGTAACTGCCTTTGAGCACATCTAGGGTGTAAGCAGGCGGTATAAAATATGCTAAAAAGTTTTCAAGAATCCAGGCCACTCTTCTGACAGCTGGGTATTTTTAATATCAAACACTCTTAAAACCTCATTACTTTAAAATAATTGATTTATTAATTTGAATGATTGATTTGTTCATATGTGCTTATATTACATCCAGGTTAATCTTTATGCGTTGCATACAAACTTAATAAAATGTTTTTCAACAATTGGATTAACTAGCTGTGTCTCATGTCAGGTAGGAAGCAGTATTGAACACAGAGCTTAAGAGGTTAAATAGGATTTTTTAGATGCTTTGCTGATATGACGTACATTGTACATTGTATTGCCTAGCATAATTGAAGCATTACTAAAACATCAAGAATCCATGTGAAATCCTTGGTTCCCCGACCTTACGTTAATGTTATTTGATTTGTTAGCATTTCCAGTATGTAATTGTCAGGGCTCTCTAGTTTAATCGAAATTTTGAAGTGAGATCACATTTGTTAGGGATGGAACATGTGTCTCATTGTCCAACTTGTGAGATTTGAAAGCCCTCCCTACCACACTCATCGTATTTTGTTCTTCCACCCTTACCTTGTCTACATTCCATTTGTGTGCGCAACCATGTAATAATTTGTTTGCAGTAGGATATGTAACTTTAGAATTTACCCAGAGACAACAAATGCTATTTTCTGATTGGCTGATAGGTGGCTGTATAACTGGAGACAGCGATGAACTTGGCGGAATACTCCATATGCCTGCGCATCATTAATTCTGTATAACGGGACACCTCGGTGGGCGTTATCCCTAACTTCTCAGCGTGAGAAGCACAAGGTGTGGCATGTGAGCATGTAAAATAGTTGAAATGCATGTGTCTCACAGTCAATGTATATTATTTGTTAGCATTTCCAGTATGCTAATGCTATCTATCTCCACAGTGCTAACTGCAGGGATGCACATAACTGGTATGCAAATATGCTGTTGGCTAATTTGTACTTCTTTCACAGAATAAAGGCTAAAATGCACAGTGCCCAGATAGCAAGCGGATGTGGGCCACTTCTGGCAAATGTGTGGCACTGCTGGCCCAGTTCCGGCACCGGCAAACGGATGTATGCTAAAAGTGGCCCACTTGTGGTTAGACAAATGTGGCCCAAATGTCACAAAACAGATATGGGCCACATATTAAATACTTTATTGAAAAATAGTTAAATGGCTTGCGGCTCTGGCCCACTTCTGGCAAAGGTATAAGAACATAAGAACTTTACAAACGAGAGGAGGCCATTCGGCCCATCAAGCTCGTTTGGGGAGAACTTAACTAATAGCTCAGAGTTGTTAAAATCTTATCTAGCTCTGATTTGATTATGGCAAATGTGCACTTGTGCTTATGGAAAAAGAAATGTTTTCTAGATGTAATGAGTGTGCTATTTGGACAGAGACAGAGCATATTACATTATTTAAATGCATTATTAAACACCTATGCAACATTATAATGAACTAATATGTTTCATTGTACACAGTGAACACCTTAGCAATCAAAACCTGTCTATTAGTTAACCCAACAATAAACTTTTGCGTGTTTATAGTGAGTCAATCTTACCTGACTATATGTTTTTGAGTTAACATTGCTCACTAAATCGTAATTTATGAGTATACGAAGTCACGCGGCATCTGACGTCACCAACATTGCGCGCTTTCAAAAAAAAGGAAGCTGGATACCGTTAAGAAGGCAAGAAGATTTCTAGAGTAAAACGTCTGACTGCATTCATGCAAGTAACTACAAGCCCAGCTAAAGGAACAAATGTTGCTCTTTCTAATAAGCGTTCTTATCCGGTAAGTTTTCATTTTTTACTGTTAACTTTTAGCGTAGCTATCATTGGGCAGCCACATCGTGACTGTAGAAATATTCAGAGTTAATCCGTTTATCTTCTCTGGGGAAGACAGAACTTTAGCTATTAGGTTTGTTTTTTATTCTAGCTGTTTAGAAGAGGTTTGCGGATTTGTAAAATACCTTTACGGTTGAGGCAGTCATTTCGCTGGATTATTTTTTTTTGAACAATCTTTATTCAAGCTTTTAAGACATAGAATTTTACATAGCCCAAACAAAAGGACACTAAAAAAAAAAAACATCCAACAATGTTTCTCGGCATACCTTCTTGTAAAGTAAATTCTTTTTTCCTTTTTTTCCCCTTTTCATTTCGCTGGATTTAAAAAAAAATGCAGGTAAGTAATTTCGCGTTCATTTTAGAGATTGACTAATCTTACGGTTGTAAATAAGCAGCATAAAATGAAGCTGGTTAAGAGGTAAAGTTAACTCTCATAACATGTTAACAAGGGGGCGGCATGGTAGTGCGGTGGGCTGTACTGCTGCCTCAAACCTCTGGTACCAGGGTTTGAGTCTCTGCCTGGGTTGCATGTGTGTAGAGTTTGTATGTTCTCCCTATATCATCGTGGGGTTTCCTCCGGGTACTCCGGTTTCCCCCCGCAGTCCAAAGACATGCTGAGGCTAATTGGAGTTACTAAATTGCCCATAGGTGTGCATCTGCCAGTGAATGAGGAAGTTAAAACATTTTTGTCAGACATTCAAGTATGTTTATTGTGTGTTTTAATGTGTGATCTTGGCAATAGAATACAGGCACTGTACAACAATCCCTGTAGCTAGTAAATTATCAAGATGCTTAAAATAAGTGTAAATAACAATAATAAATAGTTATTGATTCTTGAAATGCTCCTTTCAGCATTTTAAATAAGAAATAATTACTGTATAGTTTTGCTTTTTTTTGCAAAGAAGAGTTGGTGGTTGTAATCATTTTCTCCTTTTGACGAATTTAAACAAGCTACGAAATGCAGGACAAAATTGACAGCAATTGTCCGTTTGGTGGGTTATTTTGAGGTTGCAGCCACTATGGATATCCGATAAGAGAAATTATTATAACCACCATTCACCTTCAAAATACATATCGCCATCAGAGTGATGCATAAATACAGACAGAGACTCAAACAGGCAATATAGACAGAAGTAAGAGGATAATAATGAGTATACAGTTTATGAGTTGTAGCCTCGTTTCTTGAAGTCTCACAATAATTGTGTTGATGTTTTGTTGC
>JAUMHC010000065.1:155870-166480 GCA_032359785.1 Heteromormyrus szaboi | reverse complement strand
GGGTGTTAACACGCCCCCCCCCCCCCCCCCCAGCTGACACCACCACAGCATTGTGCCCCGGAAGTCGGGTAAGGGTCCGGAATGCCGACCAGCCCCCCTGTCTGAGTTAAGTGCACTCCAATCTTATTTGTGTTGGAGATTCGAGCTGAATATATGGAAATGAGTCATTTTCTACTCTCCCTTTGATTTCCTATGATTGTGCAGCCCCTTGATTAAAGGCAGCGCCCCCCCCCCCCTCCCCCAACACACACACACACAGACACACCCTGTCACCGCTGACGGACAGCCGAGCCCCCAGCCCAGAAGAATGGGTAGGCCACTATCGAGCCCCAGTGGGCGAGCGAGATAAAAAAAAGAAAAAAAGAAGAGTGGGAAGTGACCAAAAGAGAGCAACACAGCGACCGGGCGGCACTTCCTGAGCCGGGTGGGCCGGCGAGATACGAGCCGTGGTGCCGGACCTCGCTACGCCACGCCGGCGGCCGCGGGAAACCGGTCGGAGCCCCTTCCTCTGTCATTTATCAGGCTTCTCATCTGCAGAATCCTGCCTGTTCCCCTCTTCCCCTGGCTGAGAGCACGAGGAAATGATCCGGTTACGACTCTATCTCACCCCCCCCACCACACACACACACATACCCCCCCCAGAGTCCCCCCCCCTGCTTTCTTCAGCTGTTATTTTTCTTAACTAAAAAGCATTTATCTGCCCTCCCACCTAAATCCCCCAAACAGGTATCCATTGCAGGAGGCAGAGACGGCCTGCAGAGGCAAACCGTGGGGGCTTCATTTTGCCCAGGGTCAACTTGGGGTCAGGACTCCCGCCTGTAAAACTAACAGCCCCCCCACTGGCAACGTAACTCACAATCTCTGAGCTGGGGCGAGGGGGGGGGGGGGTAACTGTCCCGGTAAGATGTATCCCAGCTACCCTAGCGCTAAATACACATGTATAATCCGTCTCCCACTACAGACGGCAAACAGGAACATCGGAAACAAGCCAGGAGAGTCCCGGATAACACAGAAGGGCCCTGGAGACCTTATTTTCTGGTGGGGGGGGGAGGGGGGGGGTAATTTCCCTCATCCCGCCATTGACGTAACAGTTCCCGGAAGAGAGGTGCGGATTACAAAAACGGAATTACGTTACTTCGAAAGAGAAACTTCATTTTTATTCCACTTCCACCACCCCCCACAAAAAAAAAAAAATGTTGAAAGAAATGAATGAGGCTGACTGTGTCCTTAACACTTAGGAGCTTCAGAAAGTCAAAGCCGCCCTTTGAGGTTGCCGGATGAACTTCAGCCTTCAGAAGGCTCTGCGGATTCATGGTGCATAATGAGCGCCGCTCTTATTACACATTAATTAGGGGTTCACGTATCTCAATGCCCGGCATGGGAATCCGCCCACCCCAAAACGATAATAATCAGCCGGGCTGCATCGCCGGCACTGAGAAATATCGCCAGGACAGCATATGGCCAGCTAGCAGCAGGCTATTTATCCTCATCCTCTTTAGCGGCTAAAATTAGCACAGTGCTGTTCTGCGGGCCTGTAAGCTTCTTCCACTGCAATACCCCTAATAAAAACACACACACACACACGTACGCACCCACATCCATGCATATGTGCTGGCTCCCAGCCCACACCCCCCCCCCCCCGGCTCTCTACGCTATTTCCACGTATGAATCGCGGGCGCGAGACAAAGCCGCTTTAGCGCTAAGGCCCATCTAGGGAGAATGCGAGGCCGTTCTCAGCCCCAGCCCGGCCTCCTTGGCCCTTTCGGGAAGAAACTGCGCTCCTAGCATTGGAGGTCGCCGTTAGCCACGTGACAGGGATGAGGGCCTGTCACGGCCGTGGCGAGCGCTAGGGCCCACACCGAGAACCGTAAACAGCTAGGTGACCGAGACTCCGTGCTTTGATGTCACTGCGCTGATTCTGCTAATCTTCTCATCAAAGAGCTAAATAAACTGAAGTGAGACTCGTGATACCAGCCAAGCGGGAGCGGGGGGTAGCTAGCAGTCTGTTCAGGCTGTGTTTGTTTACTGTCACTTGGGGTGGCCTGCGTGCGCCCCCCCCCCCCCAAGCCCCTCCTTCCATTCTCCATTCCCATCCCCCAATCCTTGCCCTCCCTAAAACACATACCCACCTCTTTCCTGCCCCCACAACACATCCACTGCCCTCCCTATCAGTTACGGCCCGGCTGATAGCATATCTCTGGGCGCTATCAGGTTTTTCCTGAAAGCTTGGATAGCGTGTATGTGCTGGTCTCTCTCCTTCTGGGCCTCCCAGCTGCTCCGGGGATGTTGAGTAATGTTCATTCGGGGCTTTATCAGCAGATGTAATCCGTCGTGACTCGTCAGCGACGCAACGCCCCGATTTCCGTTTAAATCCGCGTAACCATCCGCAGGCGGCTCAGAGTGCGGGCCAGCGCAGGGGCGTATGTGTGGTGGTGGGGGGGGGGCAGGTGTCCCACGGCGACGTTCAGCAAGTAAACATCAGGAGGGGAATACCGCGTGACCGAAGGGCCCCAAATACGTCACTCCTCACCGAGAGTGCATCACACACCACGGCTTTGCTAAAACACTTCCCATGAGAGAGACCCGCGCTCATCATGGCCGCCAGACCGCGAATGTCTCCGTTTTTCCGCGCCTTGGCCGTGAGAGACGACTCATAACTATTATGTTTGCTCTGTGTCCCTTTGTCACCAATCCAGCAAATATTAGTGACAGATGTTCGGCAAGTAGAACGAAGCTCGAGTTATGTGGCGAAACAGCTTCAGAGAGCTCCTTAACATTTATGATTTTTACATATAGCCTGAACATTATACATTTATACATCCAAATTGCTGATGGCAGTGTGTGGCTGAGGGTTATGATATTGTCCATGTGATCAGCAGGTTGCCAGGTCAAATCCCAGGATAGGCAGGATAGGAGTGATTTCACCGCTGGGCCCCTGAGCAAGGTCCTTAACCCCGACTGCCTTTCGCAAAAACATGAATGTTGCTTTGGATAAAAGCATCTGCTAAGTAAAATGCAAACGTTTATAAAATGTAACAGTTATCTTGGCCCCATAGGTGTGTCTGATAATGTCTTACCACTGTAAAAGCGTATCAAGGTAGGAGATGGGATTTAGCTACTACCCCCAATCGTCCTTTGCCATGAAAGAGAAGTCGGTCAAAAAGGGCTTCTACAAATATCTGGAGAGGAATATAAAGACAGAGCAAAGTCTCATCATTAGCGAACCATAATTGCATGTTTATGATCCGGAATATGCAGTCCCGTCCGCACCGAGGGAGCTTTCCTAGCAGATCAGCGTTTCCTCAGAGTGGCGGTTTGCTGCCACACAGCTTAGCATGTACCCTCTGCCCGTCAAAGGAATGCAGAACTTAGCCAGAGGAGGAGAAGACCTTAACGGCGTGAACTTCTGGAAATGGGAGCCTGGCTCATGTCCGGCTCGCGGCGGTTTTACACGCCACTCTGAGGTCGAGCAGAAGGCCGGCGAATCAACCAGTTCACCGGGGACATTCTTGCTCACGGCAACTCTGCCTCAGCAAGGCAACCGCGAAAGGTGTGTCGCTCTCTTTTATTTATTTTTTTCCCAAAGTTTTTTTAACTGCTCGAACGACTTTGACGCTCGGCAAGTGGGGACACGAAACAGAGGAACAGGACTCTCCGCGTAGCCGGTGTTTTTTTTTTTTTTTTTTTTTTTTTTCTTTTACCGCTGGGGGAAGCTGTGGCATTTGCAGGAATCCTTAGGAATCACAATGAGACACTCCAAGCTTGGAACAAACAAAAGCGCAAACAAATGCACAAACAAAAGCAGAAACGAAAGCATAAACAAAAGCACAAACAAATGCACAAACAAAAGCAGAAACGAAAGCATAAAAAAAAGCGCAAATGAAAGTGCAAATGAAAGCTTATCACTCCTGCTTCATAGCTTTTATCTGCTGCTTGATGGGGTGCTCAATCTGGGCAGCAAAGTCCCAGCCAGGGCACCGGTTGAGGAACAGAGGAGGCCATGATGGATGGGAATATAGTTTGTTTGCCTTCTTTTTTCTTCCATTTTCCGTCAGGTTTTTTTTCCCACATGCCTAGCATTCGGGATCTGCAGGATACTATGCTTCCCAACAACATTGTCCAGTTCCCTCTATAAAACCACAGCCCCACCCCGTGTGGGAACTGGTGCTTATCAGCCTTATCAAAAAAGCGAGAGCTGTCCGTCAAAGTCAAACACTGGTTAAAGTCAACAGGTACTAATTTATGTGCCGTGGGACAGATTCGGTCAGGGTGTAATGGGGGTGTGTAAATCACTGTGTGGGAAGTGACTGGTGCAGGGTAAAGAGAAGATACACTAAAGCCATTTCCCTCCATAAGTTTCCACATATTACATTCACATAGCTATATAACAATTATAATATAACAATGCATATACTAGCTGAAGGTGATATTAAGTTATGTAATTCTGACATGGTCAAACATTAAAATAACTTCCGTTAACTTTAATTACTATGTTTAATCATTATAGTGAGTAATTTAAGGGTGCTTAAACCAGCGTAAAAGAGTATGTTTCACAACAATGTTTCACAAGTCTTTTTTCACACATAAATGCAACTTGTTTTTCAATGTGACTTATTTGTCATCTAAGACACTTCATCCACCTTCATCAGCAATGTTCTGAATCTAACTGTCCCACTACTTTCCTTTCAGGGCAATTTTCTCCACCTACAGTTTTATTTTTGTTTTTAAAGACCGTCCTCTCACCACCACAGACTTCTGATCAGTCTCCACATGCACGTAAAAACACGCACTCGTGCACATGTGTACAACTCCCTCCTGGAACCGTTGGTGAAAGCTTTAATCCACTCAGAAGCTATGAGGCCCTTAAGCATTTCAGGAGGCTGTGATCCTGTCGCTACACGTCGGGTACGGCCCACTGGAGTCGCCCGAGAAGGCGGTCTTCATTTGCAGGCAATGACCACAGCATCCCCTTCAGCATTCCACCCCCTCCTCCACATTCCACACCAACACGCTTTTTGGGAAAAAAGATCTGTCCTTCTGTCTGCTTGACACCCAGCCTGAGGTCACCTGCCTTGTGACTTGGCCAACTTAAACACGCACACACGCGCGCACGCGCTACCTGCGAAACTGGAAAGTTTATTGGCAGAAACGTGCTGAAATGTGTCTATATTCAATCAGGTCTTTAATCCCGATAAGGATCTTGACTGTTTTCATCTGGTTTTCTCTTAAAGTCAACTGAAGTTGTGACAATAACCTACAGGGATTTTTAGTTACTTCTCCTTAGTCTCTTATAATTTTTATAAAAACAAAAGGAAAGAAATAACCAGCATTTTCTCGTTAGAGGGGTAACGGGTACATTTTACTGTAATCCTTTAAAGTGTGGGGGGACGCCAACACAGCCAGGAAGCAGCGCAACCTTTCAGTCTACTGGACAATTTCTCCAATTATCTTACAACCTTCCGGAAACACAAAGCCAGAGATTTGCCAGCTGTGACGCTGGGCCCTTGCCATCTCACTCCCCCACCCCGTCCCCCCTGCGATCTGCATGGTACTGACCGATATCCAAGCCGCCCACCTCGAAGGGTCAGGGCCAACCGGGACAGCCAATCAGAGAGTGGCAGCCATCACTGTCGCTTCATCAGTCTGACTGACCTTCTCGGGGCTCCGTCAGTGACAAACTGACATTGGTCAATGAGGACTAATGACTGACTGTCGATCTGATCAATTTGGGCTAAAAACAACTTATAGGTCAGCCTGTTTTTCCAGCACCCTTCCACCCCCACCACCTCGAGACATACTACATGCACGGTACATTTAATACCAGATATCTTGTTCCACAAACATCTGATTTATCACACGGGACAATGTTTCAGACGAGAGAAAATCTTTCCTCAGACTTTTGCTACAAAATTTGCCACTGGAGCAAGAAGCTTAAAGTAGCTATAGAGCTCATCTTTCACCTCCGTCAGGAGCCTGAGGCCCGGAGCAGCGGGGGAGCGGAGCAGGGACACCGACCCACCGCCCCACACTCACCAGGGCTGTTTGACTTGGCCTGCGGACGGCAGTTCACAAACAGCCTGGGTAATTGGTGAAACATATCTATCTTTTTTTTTTTTGCTCTTTTTTGGTCCAACAGCACACATAAATACATATTTCACATTTTCTCTCCTTGATATCTTTTGTTTTTCTTGCCAGTCTTGCTGAACAGGGTTACCCCCTCTAATCAGCACAGTGCTAGCTGCAGCACAGGGGCCACAAGCTCGTGTAATGATTTGTTTTGTTTTGCTCTCCAAAGCGCACCGCTCCGGATAATTACCAAGCGAGTGTCGAGGCCGCAAACGTAGCCGGTGTCCCTGCTCCGCTTTGGCGCCGCAGATGCAAGTGACAGGCAGGAGAAAAATTAGTGCATTTCCGCTGGCGAAACGGACGGACAAAGTCCCATGATGTCTGACATCAGACATCCCAGACCAGGGAAGGTGTGGGTTTGCAGAGTTGGTGCAAAAACTCATATATATTCATATAAATGTGTGTGTGTGTGTGTGTGTGTGTGTGTGTCTAAGATGGCAAAGAGCAGCTGAATGACAGCAAAATACAGTGTCCACAATGAAATGAAATGGGGACAAGCACAGTGAACAGTGAGAGAGGGAGAGAAAGTGAGGAACACAGTGAGGGGGGAGATAAAGTGAGAGAAAACAGAGTGAGAAAGAGTACAGTAAGAGAGGGAGAGAGAGAGTGAGAGAGGGAAAGAAAGAAAGCAGTGAGAGAGGTAAAATATTGATAGAGGATGGTGAGATGGGAGAGAAGGAGAGATATAAAAAGAGTGGGATCACAATGAAAAAAGGAGTTAAAGTAAGGGGGGGGGATAAGCACAGTGAGGGAGGGGGGAGCAGGGCTGTAGCACAGTAAAGCTCCCTGCGGCCTGGAATGCAGTGTGGCTTCCCTCGTCTCTGCCGGACCTGGCAGCTGGGGACAGCAGAGAGGGACAGGCCTGTGAGGGGGCCACCAGCTTTCAGGAGAGTCAGCAGGAGTGAGCTCCCCCCCCAACCCCCCCACGTACCCCCCACCCGCGGCCTGGGCACACTCAAGCAGAGCAGGACAGCCATATTTATTAGGTGTGCTTGGCTAGGCAGTGGAAAGACCAGCTACAGTATCGGGAGTGAAGACAGCAAGAAGGAGGGAAGACAGAGAGAGAGAGAGAGCAGGGGAGGGTGGGAGGGATGGGAAAAGGGCAGCAATGCCGGAAAAGAGCAGGTACAGCATTCCGAATGGGAATATGTGCACTGGGGACACAGCGAGACTGAGGAATATCATAAGCCGACAGTAAGCCTGTAATTCTCCCTGGCTTTCTGACTCCCATCATTGATCACTAAAAAATATCTATATCATGTGATTATAGATTTGTATAATATTATATGCTGTACATAAATACAAGTGAAGTATATTTTCACATTGAGAATCACATCTGGACTTTTATCCAATAACAATTTGCAGCATCCTCTTACGTGCCCACAAACACTCATCCTCAGTACACACACTTGCTGTGCCCCCCCCCCCTCGGGCCACAAAAAGACACCGTCTCAGAACCGCACCACGGCACACCTCCCACCACCCCCCAGAGTGGGTCTGACCCACCGGGGGGAGAAAGGCGGCCATGCCGACAGCAGGGTGGCGCTCTGAGTCGCGGCGGTAATTAGAAATACTTGAAAAATGAAGTGTCAGTTCGGTCAATAAAGAGCAAAGGTCAGGCCCGGCCTAGACCTGGGAAGAAAAAAAAAGGCACAGAAAATGGGCTCATTAAGACGTCCAATGAGACGCGAGCTCCTCCTTCCAGCCATTAGCGGGACTGGGAGGGCCATGTCGCTACTCTCCCTCACCGCGTGTAAATCGCTGCTCACTCAACCAGAGCATAATGTGGTTCTTTCTGCTCTCCTACAGCCGGCTGCTGGCAGCCGGGTCCTGTGCTTCTGCCACCCCGACACCCCCATCAATAATAGATGAGGCAGCTCTCTGCTGCCGCTTTCTCCGGGGCCGTTCGGCGATACGGAAAACGCCGTTCATAACAGACGCGGAGAAGGGCCCGGCTACAAATGCACGCAGCAGATGCAAAAATTGCCGTTTCCCAGTTGCGTCACGTGCAGAAAAATCACACGTCGCATGACATAAAGCGGGATCTTACCCTATTTCCTTGATCGTAGGATTTCTCTTTTCTCCTGACGTTCCCAAGCCCCGTGATTAAAAAAGGAAACTGAATCCGGGGCCTGGTACAGGTTCGACAGGTTCCGTGAATTCAAGGGCATCTTCACTATGCTGTCTGTCGCTGCCAGGGGCCCGAGCTTCTGCTCGCATTGCGAGGGACAGAAAATCGCGGCCTAGAGCAGCTTCATCGCTGATGATTTACAGCCCCCCAGCTCCTTACCTTGCTCACTGCTGTTGTCCCCGCTGTGAGACGTGTGGCCCCCGCTGGACGGACCCGGCGTGCCTCCTGAACGTATGGACGCTGTGTCGTCATGGTCTCTGTTCCACGAGGTCTGAAGGGAGGGAAGGCAGGAGGTCAGGTGCGGTCGCATGCGGTCAAATGCGGTCGCATGCGGTCAAACGCGGTCGCATGCGGTCAGACTCAGTTGCATGTGTTAAGCCCCTCAGTCGCAGGACCATGGGTCTAGCTCTGGCTCACGGTAAAGTCAACGCTGAAAAGAACACCCTCCTGTCTGACGCCCCCACCTCACCGCTGCCTCGCCCCAACAAAAACTCGCCCTCTTCCATCCGCCCTCGACATCCCGGGAAGGGCCCTCGCGTCTCGATTCGCGATTTGCAGAAGATTCACCGGCCCCTGCATAAAGGAACCCCCCCCCCCCCCCCCAGCTTGCTTTTGACCAGAGAGCGAGAGAGGGAGAATTCAGCCAATGACATTACCAGGGAAAAGCAAGCCATGGTGCGGGGGTGCGGCGTGATGGTCACAGTGAGAGCGATCCTGTAAGCAGCAAGGAGCGATGTGGCCGCTGGTCGCTCTGCCCGTGCCTTTATAGCCCTGAGGAGTGCGGGCTGTGGGCCGGGCCCCGCGGGCCCCGCGGACCTCGCGCCTCTCCGGTGAATCAAACAAGAAGGGGATTAAAAAAAGAAGAGAAGCGGAGTCCCCATTGACGATGGAGTTGAGGACCTGTAGTGGCCCTACAGTGTCAGCTGTTTGCCGAATGGTTTGCGGCAAATGCAGAAGACATGAGGATAATGAGCAGAGTGCCGAACAATGCCCCCCCGGCCGGCCCCGGCACTCAGCCGCGTGCGGCGCGCCCCCCCCCCCCCACCACCATTCAGCGCCAAACAGATGTTGCCTCTTATCACCGGCAAAGAGGAGTGCGGCAAATTCACGGCCGCGGGCACGTCACAGCCATCGGAGTGATCGCGCGCGTGTGTGTGTGTGTTTGTTTTTCGTCTCCGTAGCACTAACTGAAACATGGAGAGGCAGAGCCTCACTGTCGACTCGGGAAACGCAGAAGAACTGTCAAATTTTCTCCAAATGGGCCACTTCTGCACAGAGTTTCTTTAAATGTCTACCAGTCAATTCAATAAGGAATACGCAACACAACTAAGGACACGTAGGACCTGTGGTCCGATAATCACATGGGGACAAGGCCTGGACACTTCATCCAGAGCCCATCTCCATGCTGCGCTGAGCTATCTAAATATCGAAGAGCTCTATCGCCCCCCCCCCCCCCCCGCCCCCAGATAAACGCTTCACAAACAAACACAAAGACAAACAATAAATATGTATCAATAAATATGCGGACATTCCAGGCGACCGGCGTCATGCGGCGCACAGCATGCTGGGGGCAGCAAATGGTTAAAGTCTGACTGCCAGTTTCTATAACTCACTGAGAAAAACGGGGAGGTATGGGTGGGGTGGGGGGGACTGTTTATTCAGAGCTTTGTTAAAAGAGAACGGTACAGCACCCCAGAGACTCAGCACGCCAGGCACCAGAAGCCGACGCGCTAAGGGACGTCGTCTTTCTCCTCTTCCCCGCCATTCTCCCCCTACGTGACAAAGATCCCACTTGGAAATACAATTAGACAGAGAAAACGGCAAACTACTGCATGAACTGTAATTGAACAAAAGGCGGGGCGATGCATGCGGGAAGGTACCGGCCGGGGGCCCCGCGGGGCCGAGGCGGGCCCCGCCAACCAGAGAGTGACATCTCCAGGGTGCACTCAGTCTATTTATAATACCCCGAACACTTTGGCTGAGCACTGATCCGGCTCAAAATTAATAGAAAACAGCCTGACGGGCTGATGCCAAATCTTGCCACCGCAAGTGTGTGTGTGTGTGTGTGTGTGTGTGTGTGTGTGTGTATAGATATATATATAAAATGTGAAATATCCATAAATATAAAAGAAGACAGGTTAGATGGTGGCACAGAAAGAGACTGTGGGAGTTTTATATATATATGGAGATAAATTGATAAGTGTGCTTAGTTGTTTTGGGGGGGTTGCGGTGTTAAAGATTGCAGTTGAATGCTGATCCTATACACGTCTGATACATTCACTGTCCCCCTAATGAGCTGCTTTGTATTTTGTCGGGGGGGGGGGGGGGGGGGGGGGGGGGGGGGGGGGGGGGG